>LUGF01007351.1:134605-148979 GCA_001625245.1 Calycopis cecrops | reverse complement strand
CACCAGAAAACGATCATCTCTTGGTTCAGTGGATGGTTTTCTTCCAGATCCAGGCCTTCTTTTCATGGAACCCGTCTCTTGATAACGCTGCCAGGTTCTTTAGACTGTTGAACGACTAACATTTAGCCTTTGAGCCACATAACATTGGCTACAGCCCTCTTCAAGTAAAGCAATAATTTTGCTGGCTCTTACAATTTTATCTGTCATCACCCAGATCACTAAGCATTAAAAACAATAATTTTAAATGTCTCTATAAGCAGCTAATTCAACGAAACCAATAAAAATAGCCTAAAACTTATTCAAAGACAACAGCAACTTTCGTTGATTCCCGCCAGAATTTGTACAAAAAATTGGTATTCTTTTTAAAATAAGATCAGTCAAAAATTTGAATTTCGAATGTACATTTTTGGCATCACGACACATTTACGACCGGCCAGTAATATATTAAGAAGACTTAAATCCTTTTTTGTAACATATTGTTTTCAGGAAAGAAAAAAATCAAAACCGCCCGTTTTTTTGCTAAAGAGTGTATATTAACAAATAGAAAAATAAATTCTATAGAACTGAACTCAATTTATGCATTTAGAAACGTTTGGCACGAATATTGGCTACAGGGGGGTTAATTTTAAGTGGAATTATGTAATTTTGGTTGATAAATAGTGATAGTATTTCATAAAAAAGTGCCAATTTTAGTTTATCGGAGTATAATTTTTTGCAAAAGCTATTAAAAAAATTGAAGTTAGTTCTATGTTTCTTTTCTCTTGTGCATTACCTTGTATTGCGACTGATATGGGAGCCCCCCCCCCTCTTCTCCCCAGAATTTTGCTGAAATTCAAGGCAAACAATTCTAAATCCATTAATTGAGCTCATTTCTAGAGTTGTTTTTTTTTCAAACACAACACAACCTTGTATTGTGACTCATATGGGAGGGTTGGGAAGCCCTCCCTCTTCCTCCCACCAGACCCTCAAGTCAAAATTCGTGTCAAATGATTCTAAACCCAAGCCTGAACTATAAGTATATACAAGGTTGATAAAAGCGAGAGGCTTTAAATTAAACCACATATACTATAATGGCCTACAGTTAATATTAAAAAAAAAATTACGGCAAGTACACGAGAATATTTTTGTCAAAAAAGTTAAATGAATAAAAAAAAAGTTAAAACCGGGCAGCTATGCTTAGCACAGGGTGAATGACCCTGACGGACTATGGGCCCCGTGCGCTTGATCAGCTGATGGTACAAAGTGTACGAAGTGAGAAAAAACTTTAAAAAACTCCTGTGGTTAAACTATTGATCTGATATTTGTTGTGTAGCCTGGAAATTATACAGTAAATATGTGGTTTTATCAACCTTGTATATTTCAATATATTATAGTATATACCTTATGTTTCAGTGAAATTTCTGAAAGCTTTTCAGCGTCGCATACTGCAAATTTGCTGCCACTCGATTGTATTTCTGGTAATTTTGATAATTCTTTTAAAACATCCGTCACTTGAGCGCATTGTTCTGCCCATTCTGCTGAAAAATGCACCACACTTAATTCAGGCAACCTGCAATATAATTTTGTAATATAGATTTTGTGTTACGACTATTTTTGATTTATTACAATTATCAAAAACACATTATCACACACACACTGACGTAAAGAAGGTGTAATCTACTAATTTTGTAAATGAATTAAAGAGGAAAATAATAATTATGAAAAATACTTTCATTACCTTACAAAGTTTATAAACTCTTCAACTGTTTCTAAAACGGTGACCGACATTGCGATTTGTGATGAAGGTTAGGTTGTATAACAAAAATTTACAATTCACCGCACGTATGCGTTTCCGATATGAAACTTATTTATTTTACTACGTAACCTAGAAATTTCATATAGGTATATCGCAATTTTTGGTTTGCAAAGTGAAAAGCGATTGTAATAGTAAATAGTGTGTACATGAAAATTAATAGACTTCCGTCCCACTGACACTTGCTGACACTTGACAGTTGACAGTAATCACATCAACTTTTTTTAAGTATGATTCGTCCTCCCTTTGTCGCCCATTATGGGCAGGCTATAGCTTTAAGCTATACCGCGTCATCCTTCGTAGTCTTATTCGTATTAGTATTTGTAATCATTTGTGTCTTTCGTATTAATGATTCGTTCTTACGGATTGGTTAGCAGAGAGAACGTAAATATAAAACGTAGTGATTACGTTCTCTCTGTTGATTAGGTTCATGAGACCATACCGCCTTTTGTTCAGGCTCACTGATCAACATTCGGCCCCATATTTTTTTTTTCAGTTAGGGCCTTTAGTTTTTTCGATATTCCACCCAACGAGTTTATAACCACGAGACAGTAAAAAATACTACAAATGTTAAACGTCATTATACAGGGTTATTTTTTGGTCACCGGCCAAATTTTAAAATAAGAAAGTAAACATCATTCCATGAGTGTGTTTGAAATTTTACTGTCTAATTGTAACATTGTTTTAAATAAAAATCGATTTGAAATGGCTTTTGTAGCCTGCTTTGTAGCTGTTATGTTTGGACGTAGCTTTAAAGAATATGTAGTTTCAGTAGGCATAATGACATAAAAAATAAAATAAAAAATTGTACTATTGGAAAATTTACCATTTAAACTTGACAATTATTTACTGTAAGAATATAATTTTCTTACAAAGTTGTAGGTAAAATTATTTGTTAATTTCGTGTACTCTACATAAACAGTACACGAATAAATAATTTGCAATAAAGGCTGGCTGATGTAATTATACCTACTTGTATAAAATACGAAAAAAGTAGAACGTCAATGTCATGATTTATGTCTATTGTCTAATGTGTTGAGCACCGAGTTATTGCACTGTTGAGGTTAAAACGATGCTATTTACATAAAACAAAATACATTTGTTCAATTAGTAACCTTTTAGAGTTCATAAATTTATTTATCATAACACAATGGCCACGGTCTCATCAGCACCGGCACCCGGTATGCAACAGGTAGACTTATCTAAACTAAGTATTCAGCAGTTGGCTCAGTTGAAACAACAATTAGACCAAGTAAGTAATATTAAAATTGACATAAATAATATTCACAACAATAACACTCTAAAGTGGCTTCTAGATTGTTGTATGTGAAATAAATAAGCCATAGAAACAAAAATGTCATTATTAAGAATTTGTTAAATCTTTTTCTCCTTCATTCTGTTTTAATTATCTAACAGTATGCTTGATCACTAATATGGCGTTATATATTTCAGGAGTTAAACGTTTTTCAAGATTCCCTGCAAACTCTAAAAATAGCCCAACAAAAATTTGTTGAATCTGGTGAGAGTGTAGAAAAAATAACACCAGGAACCAAAGGCAAGACTATATTAGTGCCACTTACAGGTTCTATGTATGTTCCTGGTGTAATAGCTGATACTGATAATGTTATAATCGACATTGGCACAGGATATTACGCACAAAAAGTAAGTTTTGAATAATTGACGATTTTTATTTTATCACTTTATAATATCTATTTAAAGACAAACTCTATATTATGCTATAAAATGTACAGTTCCTTAAGTGTTCTCAAATAGACTTAATCTTTTTAATCTAGTAATAAATATGTTAACATATTTTCTAGTAAATAAAAGTACACATTTATTGATTTTTAGGATATAGAAGGGGCCAAGGATTATTTTAAAAGAAAAGTACAGTTTGTAACAGAACAAATGGAAAAAATCCAAGCAATGGGCATAGAGAAGTCAAAGATACGAGATGCCATTTGTATGATGATGGAGATGAAAGTTCAAGCTCAGACTCAGGCGCAAAAGGCATCTACTTCATAACAAAATAGTCCTGATTGCTAATTGTAAAAAATAGATTATCATTAAAGCTGCATTTTTATACATACACACACAATAATGTATACTGAAACAGCTTAATATGGTCTGAAATTTTGTAATAATGATGTGCTTACTACATAGGAATCTAATATGGAATCTTATATCTCCTCGAAAAGCAACATTTATTCAAAGTGGCTATTTTAAAATTATTTTGAAAGCTTTATTTACGTAACTAAAATTTTCTTTTGTTTGTTTCATTTATGCTTTAGAAGGTAATATGATATTTTGTATTTCAGTAATAGTTTATCTATTTAATTATTTAAATTACATAAAATATTAAGTATTTCTAGCAGTTTTTGTTAAACTCTCGGTGTTTCGATAGTCTCCCATATGTAAATACGAATGCCTTCCACAAATACAGTAAATGATATGTATGCGTTTTAAAGATATAGATATGCTTAGATGTATGTGTGATGTGAGCTTTGTGGCCTATGCAGACATGGTCACACTTCATGCCGTATATATTTAGGTTCTGGCAAAGCAGAGCTTTGTACTTAAGGATAACTTTCTCTGGATATCTATATTGGCGTTTATTGAATTTGATGGCATTTGTTGGATTTGATGGAGTCATGTCGCCAGTCATAACATGTCTTTTCCGATACTGTTAGCGTCTTCTCATGTTTTTGGAACACTGCACACTGCACGTGCACACGAAATCATGGAATCCACAAAATAGCCCCTAGCTCCACCGTTAATTAGAGAAACATCTACTTATTAGTGTGACCACCAATATGGTTTCCGTTTGGGACGTTTGGCTGGTTACCTTTTAATCTACTGAACGCAACGGCACGGCGCGGTAAACGGAGACAGATGAAACCAAGCAGAAAAAGTTGGCGATTGGCCTGGATATAATAATGGCCTTTGATCGGGTCGGGCATAAGGCGCTCCTTTGAAGCTTCCCTCTTGCGGATTGTCTGGGAATTATGCGATTGGAGCACTAGTTATTAGACAGATCATAGCACTGAGGTCTTAGTCGGTGGTGATGTGTGTGTGAATAAGGCCAGTGGCACCGTCAGAATACCAGCCCTATTACTCAATACGTGTGCGCATGAGCTTACTCCGATCTTAACACGTCTGTTCCACCTCTCTCTAAAAACAGGTAAAGTGCCGAAATCATGGAACCTGGCCAACGTACAACCAGTGCTTAAAAAAGGAAGTCGTGCTCATCCCAATAACTACAGGCCCATATCGGTCACATCCATACTCTGTAAGACTATGGAACACGTACTGAACTCCAGGCTTCTTGCCTACCTAGAAGAGAATGATCTCCTAAGCGAACAATAATACGGATTTCGCCGAAATCGATCGACAGGAGATCTTCTTGCATATGCTACGCATACCTGGGGCGAGGCCATAGAAAAACACGGGGAGGCTATTACTGTCTCTTTAGACATCTGGAAGGCATTCGATAGAGTATGGTACGAAGGCCTACTAGGGTACTAGGAAAGCTTCCATCTTATGACCTGCCTACTCATCTCTGTGCGTGGATATCTGACTTTCTGAGAGAAAGATCTGTACGGGTAGTACTTGAAGGTTGCTCGTCAGATTCTTTGGCTATAAATGCCATAGTACCTCAAGGGTCAGTTATCT
Source organism: Calycopis cecrops (assembly GCA_001625245.1). NCBI lineage: Eukaryota > Metazoa > Arthropoda > Insecta > Lepidoptera > Lycaenidae > Calycopis > Calycopis cecrops. The sequence continues at coordinate 143,515 of LUGF01007351.1, read as the reverse complement.
CTGCAACTCTTTTCTTGCTGCATATGAATAACCTTTTGCGTCCCGGAATTTTCGGATATGCAGACGACAGCACAGTTGTGGAGAAATACACATTCAATGCACAAGCCACTAAAGATCCAACGCTTAAACTTGGCCTTGCAGGGGGGCTCAGATTGGGGCGATGCCAATCTATTCAATTTTAATGCCAACAAAACCATGGCGTGCTTATTCGCCGCAAAAAGGAGTCACTTCCTTCTTTCTCCTACTTTCCGAGATGTATCCATACACATTGCCGACCGCCTCGGGCTTTTAGGCGTTACCCTTAGGTCCACCTAGAACTTCGGACCATACATTGAAGCTAAAGCTGAAACTGCAGCTAGAAAGCTGAGCATCCTGTCGAAGGTGAAACAATACTTTGCACCGGAACAGCTGTTTATTTTATATAAAGCCCTTTGCTTTATATAAATTCGTTCGTGTATGGTGTATTGTTCACATCTTTGGGGTGGCTCGGCTAAATACCAAATAGAAACCCTGGACTCAATTGAAAGACGTGCACTAAGACTGATTGGGGATACGGAATTGACGTCAAAGTTCCAGAGCCTAGAGCATCGTAGCTGTACCTCACGCCAGCTTATGTGCTGCAACTAGGTATATATCTAATATAGGTACGAAGTGCAGATCTGACCGCACATGGAGAACTGCTCTCACGTTTGGGTCGGGTCACTCGAGATGAGCATGCTACATTTGATCGTATTCTACTTAAAACGACTTGAATCGTTGACTCTTCGACATTTGGATTCTTTGGCATCACTGAAAGATTTTGTTTCGCTTTGCATCTCTAATGATCTACAATGTCGACGGGCACCAAAAACAAAATCGTAATATTACCAAATTTCAGTGTGAAGCTTAGAAGTTCTGTGGAAATACAATCATATAGTATTTAAGCAAATTGAGACGTTTTATGATAAGTCATTTTAAAAGTTTGTTTCTTTATTTCTATATGAGCACTTTATCTTTTATTTTAGGTTAATAACAGCAGGTCAATGCCGGATTAAGCACATTGGGGGCCCTAGGCCATTGTGATTTAGGGGGCCCTCCCTTTTTAGGGTTCCGTATCTCAAAGAGAAAAAACGGAACCCTTATTGGACCACTTTGTTGTCCGTCTGTCTGTACGTCTGTCAAGACCTTTTCTCTAATACACCTTTGTTACCTATTATCTATTCAAGTAACTACGATCCAAACTCCAAACTCGCTGATCGTTCTTACCTGTGTTGGGGACATGCGCAGAGAAACTTTCAGCTTTTATGAAATGACGAAAGTCTCGCGCTCACGGTCTCTTGGGATAACTGAATAGAATCGTTTTTGTTTATACAAAATGTTTGGTAGAGGTTCGACAAATAAAGTGGGCGTATTCGGGGCGTTTTTGTAAGAGGTAGCTAAACACTGCATGCTTGCATGCAGCAGAATTGGGCCGGCACGATCAGGACCACTCGCTTACACGAAACCTGCGTAAAGTCACAGCTGTGGTGGCGCGTTTCGTGCGGTAAGTGGAGGTGGGAGGAGAAAAGAGGCCAGTGCATCTATACAAGGTTGATCCAAGCGAGAGGCATTAAATTAAACCGCATATTTAGTGTTTCATTTCCAGGCCACACCGAATCAGATCAATCGGAGCAATAGTTTAGCCACAGGAATTTTTTAAGGTTTTTTCTCACTACGTACACGCTGTATCGCAGCTGATCGCCGACAATGGATGGCCGGGGTCATTCAGCCCATGCTCGCTGTAGCCGCCCGGTACAAAGAGAGTTAACAATTTTTCGCTATTTAACTTGTTTGAAAAAGTATTTTGGTATAGGTACTTGTCGTAAACTTTTTTTTATTTTTTATTTTATGGTATAGGAGGGCAAACGAGCAGTCGGAGCCATTTTCATGACTACCGACGCCCACAAACATCCGCATAGAGGCTATACAGATGCGCTGCCCTCCTTTCTCCTCCCACCTCCATGGGCCACCGGCTGCTTACACTTACTTAATAGTTTCGGATTAACTGTAGGCACTCAGTATATGTGGTTTAATTGAATGTCTCTCGCTCTTATCAACCCTGTATAACCTCTATGCGGATGTCTATGGGAGTCGGCAGTCATTAAAATTATTTCGATTGCTAGTTTGCCATCTTATATTACAAAAAAAAACATGCAAAACCCTTTAACTTCAATAAAATGCTTGCACTTATTATAATGTAAGAGATAGTATTATAATGTAAGAGATAGTGACACGGTAAATTACAGCTTGAGTCAACACGACCAGTGTACCTACCTCTCGCACATTCGATATAGTCTCTTTGCGATATCCAGGTATACCTGATGATGAATTATCGAAACCGGTCGTGTAAATTTGAATGTAATTTAAATTATTAAAAAAGCGGAAATAGTATAAAAGTATATTATTTAATACAATTAGTATAAAATCGGTAGGTGTTAGGTCTGGGGAACGTGCGGGCCGGCTCACTACCGGAACATAATATCCTCCTAGCCGATTTTCGGCTACGGCGGCCGTCTCTATAGAGACGAGCCAGATGCGCAGGATATATTATAGTGCTCAAGTGTGCGCGCAGACACAAGTGCACTCTCTATTCCCTCATTCTCATATTCCGATGGGACGGCAGACCGACACGACCGGTGAGAAATCAGGCGCAGGACCGACGGCTTAACGTGCTCTCCGAGGCACGGGGGTGTATCACCGCCAACTTCCTGACTCCGGACTGTTATTAGAAATTGAAAAATCCCAATAACAATTTTCGGTCCGACCCGGGATTCGAACCCAGGACCTCACGTCTGTGGTTGAACACGCTCACCACTAGACCACGAGGCAGTCAACCGGAGACCGGAGACCGGAACATAGTACGCGAATATCTAGGTAACTGTTTCCCTAATTCGTGGATTGGGAGACGTGGCCCATTGAATGGCCTACTTGGTTTGTCGCACCCTCTACCCAATATCCTTAATAAAGAAGTTCGAGTTTATAAGCGCGGTTTCGTTATTTTAGCGCTCCAGTCGAAATTTAAAAATGTGAATACATAATGAAAAAAATGAATTCAAGATTATTTATCAAAAAAACATTTTCAAAATGTAAATGAAACATAATAGATAAATTTTAATTAGATTTTTTCACAATTTAAAAAATAATGTTGAAATTTAGAAAATGTAAGATTTTTGAGGGGGCTCCTGCTCGTCGGGGGCTCCAGGCCATGGCCTAGTCTGGCATTATGGATAATCCACTGCAGCAGGATGGTGATGGTACAATTTCGAATTCTGCCGCGATCTCCAAATGTGGAATTCCGCTGCCGGTATTAACCCTAAGAACTGCTCAGAATCTTTGTCGTTGTTGATACTGTTGACGCTGTAGAGCTAGTCAGCATCTCTCCGTAGTGCCAGAGAATCAAGCCGTTCGGAAAAATCTGATCGTCGAGGATTTGAATCTCTCTATGTTAATATGGTCAAATGGAGTTATTTGATATTTAGAGGCATCAGACCGAAGGTGAGAGCAGAAGATACTGTTTTTTTTAAATTTTATAGTACAGGGCGCAAATGTGCGGTTGAACCTGCGTTTTATATAGTTGAGATGGGGTGAAGTGGGTACCTACTGCTTCGCGCTGCTGCTATTAATTGGCTAATTTTGCCCTCGCTTCGAAGTGAACGCGGAACTGAACATTTTTCTTATTAAGCATATTCAACAAGAGATCGCTAGATTTCGAGTCCTAGGTTGGACCAAAAAGGTACCTACTATTGGGATTTTTTAATTACTAGCAAGTGTCTGAATTCTGGAAGTTGGCTGTGTTTCAGCCAATTTTCATACTAGGGGATAGGAGATAAGGAGGGTGCAGTAGTTTCGCGCACATACTTTTGCACTACCTATAATAATAAATATACAGATAACCTAAATTTGGCTACGCGGGCATTATTGATAAAAGTAAGTTTTAAAGCATATTGCCAGAAATTTTATACCAGCAGCCTGTGAGCTAAGTTTGTACAGAGGACCTCTGTGTAAGGTTACGCATCAGTATTATTAATTATTATATTCAGATCTCTGTTCTAGCTTCCTCGCTATGGCAGTGCGTCGGGCATGTTTGCCGTTGCTTCTGTAGACACTTCAATGCGGTGAAACGCAAAAAGGTCGTTTCGCTACTGCGAAGAGAGTGGGGGAGCCCGAATCCATTGGATGCGGCCTCACTCCCAATATAAATTCCAGGAGGACCGTCATCGTCGTCTACTAACTAACTAACGAATGTCAAGATTTTTGAGCACGTAGGAGCCCCTTTCTTACCAGGGCTCGTGACATTATACCGACTTGTAACACTTCTAAGGCTAGTTAGGTACTGGTAAAAGTCATGGGAGGAAATTACCACATGAATTTAAAAATTAGAAAAGAAAAACGGGTTTACATGATAAATAAATAATTCAAATAAATGTGACACCAAGTTATTTATTTTAATAGGCCAAAAACGATAGCACGGATATCTACAATATAGTCGCTTATCCAACTAATAACTTCACTATACTATCTACAATGTCTTTTAGTCACAAAACAATATAAACTAAATAAGGCAACAGCTATTCCTTAATTTTGTAAACAATTTATCTAATTTAGGGTAAAAAAACAATTATTTTAAACATATAAACACGTGGTACAGGGTAGCACAATTCAATGTTAATGATATTCAAAATATTATGTATACCTAATATGTATTTGCCAATAGCTATTGCGAGCTTGTAAACAGAAATATTTTTTCATATTATCATATTTTTTACAATGTTTAGTAAAATTATGTCCCTATTATGTACATTGTTTCTTTAAATTAAATATACGAATCCCAAATGAATTGTACCTAATTTCTTTACAATTATTTTCACCATTCGATTTATTATAAACGTAAACGATTTACTATAACAGAAATAAATATTTTATGTAGCCGGTAGGTAAGAGCTATTTCTCTACATTTTGTCAAAGTAGAAAAGTAAATAAGCAATCATTAAAACAATTGACGATTTGAAGCTAGTTGTATGTAATTTTATGGATAAAATATGAATTATAATCTCATCGGCTTTTTTCTGCTCCGCTTACAGGAATTTACGGACTAATTCTTTATGAAAATAGGTGAAATTGTGACTTGGTTTGGTTTTTGCTTGCTTGAGTTTTTAATTTATACTATGTATTAAGTAATTGGTTAAAAAACAAAAAAATGAGACCGATCCATGTGAAGGCATGCGAGTACATGAGTAAAATTATTTAACAACTTAGGTATAGGTATCCTTTCTTATAAAGTGTGTTTAAGTGTCAATAAAGAGCACCTAAAATTCTTGTTCATATTTAATAAATAACACTGTTACGTTATTTAATGAATATAAATTATTCCTTATTATTAAATATTTATAATATTGAAATTATTATCATTATGATCTAGAAGTAAACTGTTGTATTTACATGTAATTACATTTTAGATCGAGTACATCATAACTTAAGTATAAGTAATAGTACAAAGAGAAATATTTGATAGTTACAATTAAAATAACGCCTTAGGCAACTGGGTTTTACTCCAACACCATAACCATGTTTACGTAAATATATACAGCCTCATACTCACTGAAACATATTATACGAATAGATCACACGCCTGATCGGCGAAGTCCTTATCTCAAATAGTGTAGTACTCAGGAGCATATTCATTGGCGAGATTACTCAGGAAATGAAATTCTGAGGAGCCATTGGAATTGTCACCGGTGGCGGGAGTTGCATGGGTTGCTTCATAAAACTGTTGGTAAGAACCGTATTCACCACATTCGGGCACACCGTTATAAGCATCTCCCGCAGCTCCTTGAGCTTCCCCTGGCACATATCCCGTTGTTGGTGCATTTTGCTGGCTGAAAGCAGCTGGGTCATAGTACGCTTTACCATAATCGTTGCTATGCGCATTCTTTTGCGTCTCGCTTCCGAAATAAGTGCTTGCGTGTTCGTGTTGGCTTCCCTCGTGATAATTGTAGCCGTAGTGACTATTAGGATACACCATATGGTCACCGGGATAACCCTGCGACTGATCGTATCCGGGGTGGCCGTAAGCAAGCTGTTCTTTGCTATAATTTGCGTAGTTGTAGTTTTGATACATTTCGTGTGGATAAGCTTGTCTCGGTCCAACTCCATTAGTGGGTCTCGCAGGTGAACTATCTTGGGGCCTCGTGTGTTGATTTCTAGTGTAAGCGTGAGTATCGTTAGTTGGTAAGGGTCCGTAACCCTCATACTGTCTGCTGCCTTGAGGATATTGACCTAATTTGCCACCAAACTGTTTTGAATCCATTCGAAAATCTGGCTGCGTAGCAAACTGAGCAGGGGGGACATTACCTCTTATAACATAAGAAGGCATTGCGTTAGGCACTGCCTGAGGATGTGGTCCAGTTGGTACTTGAGGGGGTGACGGTCGCGGATAATGTCCGAGAGGGCTTTGGTGCATGCTTGACGGCGTCCCTGGCGTGGATGAACGTGTCAAGTTAACAGATGAAAATTTGCCATCAGTTAGGCCAGGAACTCCGATTAAGCCGTCTTTTGAAGAAGAAGGCGATACTTTACAACCCGTAGTGTCGAGCGAGGGTGAACGTTTCCGTGACTCTTGCTTAATTCTTTTTGCTATATTTCTTGTAGCTGTGGTGATGGGGTTGACTGATGGGGGACCCTCTCGAGAATCTTCTTCAGCCATTTTATCAAGCGAAGATGAGGACGCAACACTTGAAGCGCCATCGCTAGCGAAGCTATTGTTGTTTGTAGCGCTGGGAGTGTTGTTGTTTCTAGTCCGAGAAGCCAACTCCGGGAGATCTTCAGCTGGGGAACACAATGCACCTGGTGGTAATTCGCAGCCTTGACAACTCTTTTTACCAGAAAGGGGACCATCATCGTCCAGAAACTTGTCAAGTCCAGTCTTAGATTTACCACCTTCAGACGTGGTAGAATCCTTATCGTCACCATCTTCGCTCTTAGTTAGTGTTTGTCTCTTATGTTTCATGCGGCGATTTTGAAACCACACTTTTACCTGAAATTAAAAAAAAAAGGTTTTAAATTTTGACATACATTTAACAAAGTAGGTACACGTTTGCATCGTTCAACGAAGAATTGAAATTGATAAATTTTATTAAATTAAAAAGGGGTCACCTAAACATTTGCACGTTAACGCACTCATAATAGTCACTTATGTCACTTAATACTTGTCATTAACTTTACAAAGCTACTACGTCACGAGACACCATTTTGCTAAAAGAAGCGTTTTAGCGGGTTATGAATTAGGTTATTAGAAAGGGTTAATTATGAATCTTTAATTTGAAAATTTGAGGTAAATATTTATCTGAATTAAAAACAAAAATTGTATAAGTTCCTTGATCAAGGATAAACATTCTGGATAGGTTTTTGAAAACTTGTCAAATAGCCTATTATCATGCAAGCGATACTTATATTTTTCAAAACAAAATCCTTAAAGACAATATTAGTTCCAACTTTGGAATACGGCATGAACTATAAGTAAAGTATTTACTAAGCATTAAAGTTAATTTCTTTATTAAAATAAGTTATGGCTTAGCTGTGGCATTATAAGTTTATTGGATAAATATATTATACGATATAATTTACCTGTCTTTCGGTGAGGTCAAGCGAAGCTGCAATCTCGATCCGCCTCGGTCGGCACAAGTATTTATTGAAGTGAAATTCTTTTTCTAGTTCCAGGAGTTGAGTATTTGTGTAGGCAGTTCGTAATCGGCGCGGCAAGCCGTTTTCTGGAAAGAAAACCCAAAGTTAAAAAACTGTCTCTATTAAATTGTTAAATACAGTGTATTTTAATTTTATTATAATACAGATTTATATATTTTTTTTTTACGATATAGGAGGGCAAACGAGCAGCCGGGGCCATTTTCATGACTAGCGACGCCCACAAACATCCGCATATAGGCTATACAGATGCGCTGCCCTCCTTTCTCCTCCCACCTCCATGGGCCACCGGCTACTTACACACCGCACGAAACGCGACAGCACAGCTGTCACTTTACGCCGGTCTCGTGTAAGCGAGAGGTACCTCCCCGGTCGTGCCGGCCCAATTCGACTGCATGCAAGCTTGCAGTGTGGCACTACCTCTTACCATTAACTTACTTTAGTATTATTGAGACTAATCAGTGTGAGCTGCACCTCGGGAATGTTACTACTGCTACACCACGAGCTCTACAAATTATATTTTGTATAAATATATTAAGACATTTCGTAGTAGAATTGCGAATATAGTATGTTGTGTATCATCGTGGTACGTATCAGAGATTAAACATGTCATATTGGCTCATTGTATCCTTAATTTGTGAAACTAGATTAAGATTTACTGTAAATGTGTGAGATAAAAGAAAAATACCGCGTTGACATATTTTATGCATGTACATACACATGTGTCACATAGTTTATCATGAAGTAATACGCGTTTACCAAACGATAGAAATTTGATACAAATGTTTTTTTTCTGTCGAATTGAACTCTTATTCGAGTTAATTTATCAAGCTCATTTACAAATGTAGAGTTTTGAGTGATTATTTTTTTTTGGTCAGACTTTTATACTGTCACGTTAAGGGAGCTTTTAAACACTTTTTACAGAGGTAGCACCATGCTGCACGCAATTTTAGTGTGTAGCCGAATTGGGCCGGCGCGCCCGGGGAAGTACCTCTCTCTCACTTAACACCGACGTGAAGTGACGGCAATGCAAATTGTCGTCGTGTTTCGTTTGGTTTGTGAGAGCTCCGGTTGGCCCAACCCCCTCCCCCCCATTTCATGGTAGCACAGCCAAATATAAGATTACCCCAGGAGTGCCGGTTGGTGGCAATTCGCAGCCATGGTTCGGTCGCTCCTGCAGGCTGGCTATACGCC
>LUGF01007351.1:113175-134321 GCA_001625245.1 Calycopis cecrops | reverse complement strand
TGGCACAACGTACTGTGCCAATTTCTCGCATAAAATATGACAACAGTGTTTTTTTTATAGCATAAAGGGGCAAACCAGCAATCGGAGCCCGTTGATGACTACCGACGCCCATGGACGTTCGCATGATTGTTAAGTAGATGCGTTGCCCTCCTATCATCCTCCCAATGGGCCACCGGCTACTCACAAACCGTGCGAAACGCGACAGCGACGCTGTCTCTTTACGCCGGTATTAATTGAGCGAGAGGTACTTCCCCGGTCGTGCCGGCCCAATTCCGTCTCATAGGAGGATGTAGTGTCATGCACTACCTCCTCATATGCAGCATGGCACAACCTCTTCCTGAATTGTGTTATTGGCTACATTAAATATTTGTAATTGTAAAAAGGAAAATTATAATATATACATCGGTGAGTAGGTAGGCAGGTAAGCCTTTTCACATACATTATTCTTGGTAGCTAAATAACGGGGTAAGCAGCGTGGGTGAGCTTTCCTTTAATATAATAACTTGATCGCATGTCAGAGCACCGCCCTTGACGCCATTGTGTCGAAATAGTTCCTTTTTACTTATTTGAAATACGAATTCGTATTCGAAATTCAAATTACAATGGGGAGGCGAATAATGGGGCGATCGCGTTCGCGTGACGATTTCGTGCGCGGGGCTGCCGTTATTCGCATTCGATCAAGGGCATACGATATAGTTCTTGTTCGTGAACAAATAAAGTTTATAATTTTAGGTGGAATTCCTTTTTTATATTTGCCCCGGGTGGTTTTTGATTGACATCGCTCGTCAGGTTCCTGTGTTGCTATTGGACGAAACCAGCTGTCAATCAAACATTAAGTTGGTTTCACTTGGTCGAACGTCGTCCCTATCGTCTATCGTTTTTATCTATTTGTTTCACTACTACTCTTCCACCATTAGAATTATTGTTTTGTAGACTTCAAACAGAGTTTATTGACCTTGTACAGATAGGTACATAATGTTATTTAATTATACCTATACTTACTGACGTCATACACTCTCCTCGGTATCTCTTCGTGCACAGAACTAGATAGTTTAAGGTAATTAAAGTCTACAACTACATATCTTCATTATCGGGTAAGTGGAGTTGAAACCCGATAACTTGTGGTCAGCATTAGAATAATTAGGGATGCCCAACTGCCCAAGTATAACAAGTGACTAAAGTGCTATGATTAATAATTGTACATGTAGGTACTTAACATAGTGACGTCGAAGTGATGTATAGGTGTTTACTTATTTCCTGGCAAATAATGTGCCTATAATAAATTCCAAGTTCTTATATTTTTTAAAATATAAAACGTTCTTTTTCTAATGTTTTTAATATCTAAGAACCCACATTTACTTAATAAAATCAATTTTATCTACTCTATATCATTTTATCTTTATCTTACATTAAATCAAAGAATTAGTCTTCACTAATTTTTAAAAGCTTTTATTTAAGTCGACGTTTCAACCAACGCTGAAATTTGGGTACGCGTTTAGTTTATACGATAAAGTATGATGAGCTTTTAAAGTTAAAAAATTAAGACTCAAATCAAAGTTTAGTTAATTTTAATTAAAACATATTTTCACTTTTATTTCATTTTATATTGTTAATAACGCTACTTTGCTTGTTCTCACAAATAACGTGACGATGAAAACTCATATTTCTGTCTTTCACTAAAATAAACTCAAACTCATAACTATCAAATTATCGACTATGTTCAGCAGTTCTGCAGTAGCGGCCAGGTACAGAGTAAAGCTTGAAGTAACATAAGCACTTTCTCCGCGACTGTCCTGTATGTGCGCTGCAAGCGGTGCGAGTTTTTGTTCAGCGAGCAGTCGATTATGCGAGCTTAAGAGGAGCCGCGTATAATGTTCACATTATCAGGACGCTCTCACGCACCACCGAGCGCGGGCTCCATGTAGTACGTAGCCACAAAACTATTATTTTGCTTATGATTTGATTTATTAGCAAAAAGAAAACGTACCGATGTATCTTGCTCAAAATCACAATGTTGTCGGTTTTAGAGGTATAGGCCAGTATCCCATGTGATTGTTTATTATACTTAGATGTAATCCTTTCCATGCAGTTAAGCTATTTCGATCTTGTCTCTAAAGTATGGTAGATACTTTAGAGACACTCGTCTATTAGGTATAAACGAGTTGCACATGAAATGCATTATTGGAGTATCATCATCAAATTATTAAAAAAATTGACTTTATATGACAGTAGTAAAATAACAATAATCTATATATATAAAACTCAAACGTGACATAGCCAGCTATCAACGCACAGCCCAAACCACTGGACGGAACAAGCTGAAATTTGGCATCCAGGTAGATGTTACGACGTAGGCATCCGCTAAGAAAGGATTTTTAGAAATTCAACCCACAACGAAATAGGGTGTTGAAGTTTATATGGATTTCGCGGTTGAAACCGCGGGGCACAGCTAGTAAATTATAAAATTCTAAAATGCTTACTTGTAAATAAACTGTAAGGCGGTACCTGGTAGGTGAATTTGATAAAAAAAAACTTAAGACTCCGAATAAAATAGTACCTATAGTAGATACTATTTTATTCGGACTATTATTGGAGTATTGCTTGTATTCGATTTATCAATAAATAATAAGAAAATATAAGTCCGAAAAGTGAGTCGTCCATAATTTTGTACAACTAAAGCTTCCAATTGTACATTATCCGCCTTACAAGAGTTACAAGGCATCACATCAAAGATGCGAGCTGACCTGATTCGGCTGCTATGCACTATTGACAACAGAGCCTCTTCTTATATAGAAAACTATACTTTATTCTTTGCTAATTATAAGATAATGCTTCTGAGCAATTACCGTACGCAAGTGAAAAATGTAGCAGATTTAGGAATTTCAAAAGCATTATGGTAATTATACGACTCTAAGACTATAAAAAGGCCTTCGAAACACATTAAAGCGATGTCAGGCTTGTTTCAACAAATCTATTGTTCCGTACAACAAGTTGGTAATAAATGGTGTCGGAGTACTCGCTTGTTTAACCCTCGTGTGGCGCAGGGCCCGGGGTTGGCCGGTCGAAGATTTACTGCGGATTAAGGGTCACTTACATCCCTCAAGTCAACAGTCGCCATATCCGCACTTAATTTGATAATATCGTTGTACCCTTATATTGAATTATGTTACCTTCAGCTACCTGGACATTTATTTTTGTCGCGCTGGCCTTTAGCCAGAAAATTTATTTTTAAAATGTTTTAAAAAAATGTAGCGGATAAATATCTGCGCAGTGACGTTTTAGAAAGTTAGAATTAATGGAATAAATATTTTATTTAATAACTTTTAAAAAATTTATGTTATGAATCCGGGATGTAACAAAAGTAACTTCAACGAATGTTTAAAATGCATTGTCATTTACGTCTTAAAATAATTTCTTAAAAACAAATTTACATTTTGTTCAGTCAACTATATTGTTGTTTTTGTCACGGTGTGGATTTTATAAAATCAAGTCGCCCAAACTGTAGCATGAACATAGAAATTTAAATACATACTAGGGAGGAGGATAAACTAGGAGTAGGGTCAAAATGAACCCTGAATTGACACTTGATTCATCAAACTTAGGTACTGAACCTAAGATCTCTATTCATTTTTCAAATTGATTAAGTAGGTATTTTCCCAAATTTATAATTTAGGTTCATCTAAATTTTATTAATTATTTATTATATAGGTTATTCGGGGACTTATTTTAAACTATGGACAACAAAGAACAAGAATCGAACAAACCAAGCCCAGCAATATACAATCAACGAAGTACCTCAATGTAACAAGCCTTTAAGCTTTAAGGGCAAGTTTCAATAATTAATCAAGAGACGGTAAAGGATTAAAGTGGTGGCCAGTTGGCGGTTGGATGCCATTACACCGTTCGATCCCGTCGACTAAATGCCGCGGTCACATTATGTGTTAGCTGTTCCCTAGCGTGGGGCGACGGCGTCGTAATTAATTTTATTACTAACTGTTTGTGCCCGGCTTTGCTTGGATATGTTTCAAGTTTGTTACTCTAGATCTAACAGTAAGTACTAAACTAGTAGATATACACTTTGTAATATATGAATATTAATGCATTGTCTTTGTCGTGTTATTGTACTGTAATTACTAATGACCGTGCAGCTAATTGTCACATATTCTCTCCCAGTATTGTGTGATCATAAAAAAAATATGATTAAATAGTTCAAAACAAAAAACAGGAAAAAGAACAGCTAGGTCGAACATAATTCGGGAATAAACTTGGGTATATCAAAATATACAGAAAAAAGAACAGCTAAGACGAGCATAATTCGAGAATGAACTCGGGTATATCAAAAGATAAAGACTATGTTTTTTTCAAGCAGATTTTTGCTTTCACAGTTTAGTTAAATTACTTCCCTAGAATTCATAATAAAGATTATTATGTAAAATAAGAAAATAATAAAATCAGCAGAAAGATACATAAATCACAAATCACACATTACGCATATAGAAAAACAAATTAAAAAATAAAACGAACATGCGTGTTCTACAGCTCAAAGGAACCTCTGTTACTAATGTAACGCTATTGTTGACTTGATTAAGTATGAAACATTTATTTCGCATGTATCAGGAGCAGTGCAACAGAACGGCGGGGGAGCGTGTTCGAGAAGAAATATTACGTTATGAGGTGTGAAAGGCATAAATGTAAAAATTCAATATTTCAACGGCGAAAAAGTGATTTTTTCCGCAATTTTGTGTCGTAACAATGTCGTTTGGCTGCTCGTACAAACTTTATCAAATATATGAGTAAACTTCTATTAGTATAATAAATATAAGACGAAATAATACTTTCTTTGTGTACGATATACGTATGGTAACTTTGCTTAATACTTATTTTTATTTTTTGTTTTTCTGTGCCACAGCTACAGAAAATGTAGATCATAGGTACTTACGTTAGAACCTAATTAATATTACTTCTTAATTATGATTATGATATCTATTAATATTCAATATTGAACTACAATGACCAGTATTTGGTCTGGTATAATCCAATTTACAATCTTCAGAGCTGCAGACGGTCAAAGAAGCAGATTTGTCAATATTAAGATAAACTATGATATCTATCAATATTGAAGTACAATTACTTGTATTTGGTCTGGTACAATCCAATTTACAATCTTCAGAACTGCAGATGGTCAAAGAAGCAGATTTGTCAATATTAAGATAATTACTATGTCCCTTTCCGAAAGTATTTATTCCCTTTATCGTTCCAATCTGGCGAGCCAATGTTTCCGGTGTAATATCTCTTTCCAACTGCCACGGTTCCATCGATCATGTGGCGCTCGGATTTGTATTTTTCCGATTATCTGTATCAGGGGCTCGTTTGACATTGTCGCATCAATTATAAGCGCGGATTACGGGGAGACAGATCTAAGACGGTTCAATTTCGTATCGCGGGGTGTTCTTAGTTATCCTAGGGGCTGCCGATGTTATCTAGTCAGGAAAACAAAGGAATGAATTAGAACTGTTTGGTTCAATGTTCAGAGCTTTGTGTTATAGTAGAGGCAAATGTGTAAACCGCTAGTGATGCCTGATTAGGCCGTCAGGTACTTAAAGCATAGCTATTTGGGGTGAGTGGGTAAATGAGAGCAGAGCTCTTGCAAAAGCTCTGCTTGTACGGTTCTATAATTATAACAATAGTGTAGGTATTATTTACAGTTTTAGGTACACAGGTTGTTATTATTTAAGTACCTTAAAAATTAAACATATGCTCATGCATAACTAAGCCTATAATGAAAAGACGTCTGTAGAGAAGCTAGTATAGTAGTACTATGTCATGGTAACGTGAAACAATGTGGCCGAATTTTTATTACTTTTACTCAAACTTTACCCTGCAATATTGAATTTTCGAGATACCGATTGCAGCGCCATCTGCCGAGCTGATTTGTGAATCTACACCACTCTCAAATTCCCTTCAACATACACATTATTCACAAATAAAATCCTCGAACATTCATATGCCTAACGTCTTAGAATAATAACGCAATAATAATGCGTTATTATTCTAAGGCCTAACGTATATAAAATCCTTAACTAATTAAAAAAAATAGTGTAATTGCCGGAATCGAACTTGCAGCTTACGACATCCACTCTACGTGGGTACGTGACACGTGTATTTTTATAAGTATTTTCTTGGAGAGTTTTTTGTGATTTTATTTTTTTTGTATGTAAATAATTGACCTAAAATAAAAATAAAATGTTGTATATTTTTCTACTAAGACGACGACAGTCAATCGTACTGCCATCTCTATAGAGACTAATTAATTACGCAGGACATTATATATACACATGCATTATTCCCTAATTTTCCTAAACCGATAGTAAGGCAGTCGACGCGACCGAAGTGATATTAGACACATATTATGGTTTAAAGTTCTTATCGAGGCGCTGGGGTGTGAACACCACCAATTTCTTGACTTCGGATTGTAGAGAAATTCTGTTCATTTTATGTTTCGACCGTGGACTCGAACCTGGCACCTTACGATCTGTGGTTAAACCACTACCACTAGACCACATCCCCGTTGCACAATATATTTGAAAGCTTTCTTGAAGCCTTATCTAGGTCTCACATGCGCGAGAAAATAATATAACTCAGTTATTATATTGTTACCAAACAAGCATTAATTTATTAATGTTAAAGTTTGGTGGAAATGTAACGAGAGGTAGTCAGCCCCAAATCCATTTAGCAGACACAGAAGGTTGTTAAAAGTTGTCACAGCAGCCGGTGTAAGTTGGGAAGAGTTTGACAGTGCGTCCCTGGAGACCCCAGTTCGATTCCGCTTACGAGGAAATTTCGTTAATCTTTTAGTAGCGATTTACTTTTCCATTTAGCAAATTAAACTGGTTATTATGATTAATAATTAAAGTATTTTTAGTAGATAAATACTTTTTAATCTTTTGCTTTATTATTTCGGGTTTTAAAAATAAAACATTGAACTATTTAAAATTAGAATTAAGTTTCTAATAGTGTTTTTATTCGAATTTCAATTTTTCATATCATCATCATGAGTTAGAGTGAGATAAGTTCACTGCTGGACATAGGTAAGAGTGTCTATTTTTCATATATTTAAAAAAAATGTTACAATATATCTTTTAATTTTAAGTCTCGCTTACGTTAGAAACAATATCGCTGAAGAAATGCGTAAATATTCAGTTATCAAATCGGGGGTTTTGCAGCGACCTTTACAACTCCTTGGAATATGCAAAACGTTTAAGACTGGCGGTATTTAATTGCCCTTGAAAGGGGCGACAAAAAATAAACGATGGGATATAAATAACGGTGCACTTTTCATAATCGCAATTGTCGCCGGGAGAATATTTAGTGCGCAGTAAAACCGTCCCGATGGTTATCCCGGGGGACGCAAGAAGGTTAATAGTTGCGGGGAGTAAAAAGTATATCGCGTTTATGAGATATGCATCATTAAATAAGTGATTTCAAATTTTGATTATTAAAAAAATGTATGAAATGATAGGTACTTGTGTCACCTTTTTTGGTGTAAGATGTGCACTACATGCCTACGAGGAGCGTGTAATATCACTGGTGCAAAGGTTCTTGTACATGTACTTACCCGACAGATTGAGTAGTATGTTAATATCGCCAGTGTCCAGAGAATAAATTTCACCCATTTCTTAGAAACTACCGAACCTATTAAAACATTCAAACAGAATACCTAAACTCGAATTCAAAGTGAAAAAGAGTTACATATTTAATCTCGTCGTCACAAATGTAACAAAAAAAAGATCTTGAAATAGGTGAAGACTAGGGACCACTTGGCAGAATTGCAATAGTCGTAGTCGATAGATTAAAAAAAAAACAAAGAGCGTGTACAAAGTCGAATCCGTAAAGAAGCGGGGTATAAATTTTATTTATCAAATAAAAAGGATGGCCGGGTCGTTTTTCACCGCGTCGGGGACATTATCGCTTCTTTTAATTATTATCCCGCCGATATTTTGGCGCTGCGACTCGTGCTTAGCATCAAACCGCTATTATTTTCCTTAACACACATTTTATGCGTAAAGGGCAGCGCACCGTGTAGGTATATTGGTGTGAGTGCTCTATATATTTTATCATCAGCATGTGTTTACTTTACCTTTTATCTACTATTACTTTACTACTACTTTAGCTATTGGGTCACTGTTACCTTACCTTACAAAGATTATACATGAGAACTGAGTTATATCAGGCCCACCACACGTGTGCTTACTGTAGATTGGTAGCACAGTTTTGTGCATATCCTATATCTCCATACGTAAGTAGGTATTTTTCCAGCCTGGAGGTAGGCAAGATAACGCTTTTACATGCTGTCCTCAAGCTAACGCTTTTACATGCTGGCCTCAAGCTAACGATAGAAAACACCGTTGGTGGTTCAGTAGGTTTATAGAAAAATGATTGGTCAGCCTCCATTTAGTTGAGAAGAAACTAAATTTAGCTCAATTTCAAAAGAATTGAACAACGTCTTTTGTTAAAGTCGCTAATAATAAGAACCCTTTACACTTTCTTAAATATAATAAATTTAATAGTTCTGTAATAATAGCTTTTTATATAGATATTATATACATTCAACAATAAAAATCTATTTACAAACTTTTCTATTGTGTTCTATGTAAAGTGTATACATGAATTTGTTTTCAATGTAATTATGTGTATAAAACCGGTGAACGTTTTAATTCTGCGGGAGGGCAGCCCCTAGCCACGCGGCCTCAAGGAAATGAAGGAAAAAAGCGTCGGAAGCTGCCTCCCCCCCCCTCCCCTCCGCTGCTTGTGGCTTTATAAATGGAAATTTATTGTTAAACACTCCGTCAATGTGGAACAGAGTGCGGTTTAAGAATTTTTACCTAATTTTATCCTTCGTTGTCCATTTGATATAATATTTGAATTCGTTACTCAATCCACTATTATTATAAGAGTGAAAGATATAAGTGTGTATTCTTTCACACAGAAATTACTAATTGATTTGGCTAAAGTTTGGCACAGATATACTTTACAATCTAAAATAAAATACCTAACTAACCTTTTATTCTGAAAAAAAAATCAATCTCATAAAGTAAATAAATAGTGAAGCATATTCCTATTCGTGTTTCATAGAAACCTTGCTTAATAAGCACCGATGTAACTGGATTTCCAATAAAAAAAAATCTAACTGAATAAGAAGTTCTTTATTAGATCATTGACATGATGTTCAAATTGTGTTTAATGTTCTTACGATTCATTTAATACTTCGTCACTTTAGGCAAAAATGTGCTGCACAAGTCTTGTGATGGAGCTAAGTACTAAAATATCTTATGATAAAATCAGAGATTGATATCTTTTTTTACAAATTTTATTGATATAAGCAAATTGTGAATGATAAAATATAGGTAAATAGTAAAGTGTGCCAGATTTGTGTCTTGTTATTAAAACACACCAGCATATTCTAAATTAATTATTAATTTGTTAAATATGCTAGTCTTTCTGTCCAACCATGTGTGCGACTAATATTTTATTTTCTAAAATGTAGCTGTGTGTGTGTGTAAAAATGTTATTCTTTTTGTTACTTTATCAGAACAGCTTTGTTTCTATTTTGAGTCAATAGAAACAAAGAGTTTTGAGTAATCTCGCAAAATTCCTGGACGAGTTCATAAAATTCACTCGTAACTGAAAAGCTTCTTGTTTCCCCACAATTGAAATGCGAGGGAGCCGCGGCGAGCTGATAGGGCACTTACTGTAAAAGTTAAAGCTAATTACCCTTAAGACATATTTTTAATTTCATTGCGCGCTCTTTCTTAGTATTTCGGCTCCACTAACTTTGGGGTAGGAAATAATTGCAATTTTACGAGAGATAAGGTCAAAATTTGAAATATCAAAGTTTTATACTGACTAACAGTTTTATGAGGTAGTTGTTTATTCAAGCTACAAATAGGTGAATGTACACGGAATATATTTGTCTGTGGATATGAACGTATAGAGATACTAATAATACCTCAATTTTCTAGTACCTACTTACCTGTACTGACCATGTCTCATAGAAACGAAATGACATATCGTAAGTAGTAAAAAAGTTTGGTAAAACCAAATGTGCATGCCTTAAGCACTCGTGTCATACGTATGTTATTTAAATTAGAAAACTCATGAATCATGATAACATATTATACGTTTTTCACCAAAAATTGCTTTTTTTATTTTTAATTTTCAAATAGTTTTATGGTAAACTTGAATCTTAAAGAAAATAAGTTATTTTATATTTATTAGACATCATAATGTAAAAATAAAAACTGCTTCAGATAAAAGCGATTATTACCAATATAAATTACATAATTTTAGTCGAGAAACGTTGGTAAACATAAATTAATAAACGTTAGACTAATAAAATTGTGCTGGCAGCTTATATGAATGACGCAATTAAAACTTAACCATAAAGAATGTCTCTTACCATAATGTTTTAAGTGCGCGAACGCGATTTATTCAATTATACACTCTAACGTTGTGAAAATAAAGTCTCAAGTGGCTTTACTCTCAGAGTAAAGCTCATTGTTGACACATTTTTGACGTTTACTCTGAGAGTAAACGTCACTGTTGAGGGGTTTTATATTTTTTGTATTTGTATACAAGGTGGATACAAACCAAAGGCATTAAATTAAACCACATGTACTATAAGTACCTACTGTTAATCGGAGACCATTAAAAAAAAGTTTACGACAAGTATACGAAAATACTTTTTTCAAACAAGTTAAATAGCGAAAAAATAAGGAAAACTTGTAAACACTCTTTGTACGCGCCGCCGCGGCCGCTAGGTAAGGTCGCTAAGCCTCGAACGGGGTGAATGACCCCGACGGACTATAGGCGGCCGCGCGATCGAACAGCTGATGGTACAGAGTGTACGAAGTGAGAAAAAACTTTAGAAAATTCCTGTGGCTAAACTATTGCTCCGATTGATCTGATATTTGTTGGGTAGCCTGGAAATTATACTCTAAATATGTAGTTTAATTTAATGCCTCTCGGTTGTATCCACCTTGTATAAGGCTGCCTAAGATGTAAATTTTTTAGTTTCAACAGTACACATTTGATTTTTTACAATAAAACGAATAATACTTGAGTTATGGTTTTCTAATCAGTTCGTCACAATAGATTTACGGACCTATTGAAATAAAATTTAAATCGATTAGTTATGTTTTTCAAAAGTTATGGAGATTACAGAGAGAATGTTATATGTTTTTCATAGAATTTTTTCTGAAAAATTCATTTTTTTATCTAAATTGTGGGTTGGATTGCTGTTTATTGTTTAGAAAAATGACCATTGATGTTTTCTTTTATTGTGGTATGAAGGCCAACCTACTTTAAGCACTATATTATTATTTATTTAAAATAAAACTCTGACCGAACCCAGTTTTTGATTTTTAGGCGAGAGTAGAGCATACCTACGCTCGCGCTTAAGGCATGCAATACTTTATCTCTCTCTCTCTTTCTCTCTCTCTCCTGAGTATTATTTCCATCTAATTATGGAGTCTGCTTTCCGCGTTTTTTCTCTCCACTTTGCACGGGTCCTCGGAAACATTGCATACGCTCATGTCTTATAAGTAGCACGTAAGTTAAAAGTATCTATAGCTAAAATACTTTGCTGTATTGTCTGTAAATATGTTAATAACTGTTCTCACGATCGCGAGACGCTAGCTACAATGGCGTGTATCTCCAGCACGTGGCACAAAGCGGTGGCCGGTAGCTACCGTTTTATTTTTATTCTTTTCTTCACGTCTATTCATTCTGTCATTTCATTTTCATAAATGAATCATTCTTCATTTGAATTCGGTTTGAATTGTGAAGTTATTTCTTTGGCGTTGACCTGCCCACCGCGGGGGCAGCCGCTATGACTGATGGTATTGTAATGGTTTATTTTTCTTGAACATTCTTATCACTAACTATTGTAGCGAGTCGCCGACAAGGGTCAGCTTGGATGATGAATAATCATACGTTTTTTATTTACCATAATATAAAGCCTTTCGTTCCGACTTTTTTGTTAAGCTATGTCTATTTGGAAACATTTGGTGGTTTCAAAATTGTGTTTTAGAGAGGATTAACGTATAACTGACCCAAACATTAGTGTATCTTTCTATGATGAAATTATTACCTATCGATAGTTTATTTTATTTATCCATAATCTAATGAATAAACGTACTGCACAAATAATATAGGTAATTGTGGAACTATAATTAGATAGCAATAATGCTCTTGATAAATAATATTAATGCTGAGTTTGACAATAACGTTCAGGCTTCACTGTTAGACTGTTGATGCAGTCATCATTCGATTAACGAACGATGACTGCATCAACATTTGTACTTACTTAAAAACAATCTACCTATGAAATGAGAATAAAAATCAAGCTATACTTGTTCCCAGAAATTTATATTTATAGATCCCAAAAGGAAATAAAAAAATATTTTCACAGATTGTCCGTATTATTATTTCGTTATTCGGGCGTTTCTCCGTGTTTAGAAAAACTGGCGGGCGTGACATTTGAGTCAACTGTCAATAGATGTCGCTGACAGTTCTGATGAATGAGGGCGACCGTTAGACGTATGCGCAGCGCCATGTCATTAGCTCCATTCAAGGCGGTGGAGCTCGCGGTGGAGATTAAAAGAAACAACCCGACCACTGTCGGTCGCAGAACGGAAGTCTATACATATGAAAGTATGCAGCGTTTTATCTATTCTTAGTTCTTTAGTCTCGGCGGAACTGAAGAACTGCTGACTAATATGAGACTGCTGACAACAGAGCTATATCTATAATAGGATTATTTTAAAAACAAGTATTATAAGTTACAATTAAAAACTAGTATATTTCTAGCTTCTTTAGCTTCCTTGGTTTGCTAATGGGACGGTATGTCTCCAAATTTATTATATCACTTTAGACGGCAACGACCAAACCAAGTCAAGAATTTTAATCATGATAATACGTATGTTTTACAAAGCTTACGAATTTGCCGCTTTAAGATGAAAAAGCTTGGCTCTACATAAGATCTGATACAAAAATATTTTAGACTTGGTAGTCTTTAAGTCATCTAAAAGACTACCAAGATCTAGAAGGCTTTTGAGAGTATACGGCCTCGAACGGATTTTTAGTACCAAACTATGCACATTTTTATTTTTTTTAACTGGCACATGAACAAATTCAAGTCCAATTCTTTCTTCTCCACATTGTGAAAAGAGGGCGGAATGATCTGCCCACTAGTATGACCCACAAAGATCTGATGTTACTTTTTTTAAATGTAAACAACTAAGAACGAGACATTTAATATTTTTGGAGATTTTTCGGTAATTTACCACTTTATAAGGAAAAGTGTAGAAGGTAACTAGGTAGGTCGTTACCTAATTATTCATACAAGTATCTAAATCGAAGATGGAAAGGCCGGAAAACAATCTGTTTTAAATGTGCCGACCAACACCATGAACAAGCTCAGTGGAACATTTCCTGCGATGATGCGGATATGGGTGTCGATTGTCAGCTACACATAGTAGCTTAAAAAAACGGCATCTCGAAGGAGAACACGATTTTGTCGATCTGTTATACGATATGTGGTTTATTTAATACTTGTTATACACAACAGTAGTGAAAAAACTACAACAGTAATGTATGACTGTTGGACAATGTGTTGATCGACAACCTGTCACACAGCTCTATTATGAAACGTTTGATGTATCTTATTTTAGATAGTTTGTGGATCGGTTACCTCCGCAGAAATAAATCGTTAATAGGAACCTAGACAGCTATCTGACTATATTTATTTGCAGTTACACGTTTCTTTTGATAGTTTTGGTATTCTTTCTTTCTGCAAAAAGGAGGCCAGTTAAAGTTCTGTGAGGAGATCAACTATCTATCCAGTAACTAAAGATGCGGGTCACTCCCTATTATGCCTGAATGTTCTTGCTGGGCTTTAGATCAAATATGACAACTGACATACTTCTGAAGTTTTTTAGCTCAACACGCGCTTTCGGTTTGCCCAAGGCCAATTGGATAGTGTGTTTCTAAATTTGTTGTATAAGTTTACACGGTAACGGCTAAAGTAAATCAAGAAAATCAATCACGCTTAGCATTGATAAGCTAGCATTTAAGCTCACAAAGCTTACGAAGTTAGCACGTTTAAAGTTACGGCGATTAGAAAAAAAGCGTTGCTCTACAAGAGATCTGACACATTTTTGATAGAATTCTGTAAGATATTAGGTATATTCTTGTCACGCGTTCCGTAGATGACAAAAATTTGACAAATGTAAGTTTTTCAAAACTGATTGCATGACCTTACATTGTTATCTGGATGAATTAAGACTATGAGAAACAAATATGATAAAATTATTTTGTTATTCACCTTGAGAAAAAAATATTTACGAATAAAAAAAGCAAGATTAATTTAACAGTCGTATTTATAAACAAGCAAAAGCAATTACTTGAGTAAAAGTGACTACTCAAGTAACGATTTTTATTTTATAGTTAAGAAATAGCGTCAAGTTAGAACTGTCAAATCTTAGAATTCTTAGCCAAGTAATAGTCACCATTTCCTTTGCTTAAGCAACGTCAATCGCTTTAGAAAATATTTTTGCGTTGAAAGTCGTGTTTATTTTTGGTTGCAATTTGTGACTGTTAGAGGTTACTTTAAACGGATCTCCACCTTGTCGTTGTGAGGGGGCTTAGTAGCCGTGGCTTGGACAACCACGGTGAACCAAGAGCGATCCCGGGTGGGGACGCGTCGGGTGGGCTTCCCTAGGGCCCGCTCTGGATGCGTCCATGGACGAGGGGTCGCGGGAGAAGAGGTGTCTCGGTGTGTCATTGCCGTGCACGCTATCTCTCGCGACCGAACGGGGGCGCACCGTCTGTTGCGTTGGCGGTGGGGCCGAAGAGGAAGAGGAGATGCGGTGTGTCGTTGCCGTCCTCCTTGTCCTCTGCGGCCGTTTAATGGCTGGTCCGCCACCCAGCGGATGGGACCAGCCAATGCCGGAGGTCCTCCACCCGTCCCTCTGAATGAGTAGATGGCGGCGTGGATTCGGACGACTGGCGTGGTGTGTTCCGTTGGAGCATTGGGACCATGGGTTAGGATGGAAACCTGACCCCATTGCACGGTTCCAACGTGGAGTTAGGGACTGTTCAAAGGCAGCCGGACAGTCCCTAAGGAGGAGGAGTCTGGCCTGTTCACCGAGGCCAGCCTGTCACTGGAGGCGCCCTGTTGCTTTCAGATCCGGGGCCCTCAAATCATATTATCGGCTGAAGGCACCCGCAGGGGTTTACCGTTTAGTCGGTAGGGGCAACCCAGTTGTCGAGTCCGACACTGTACCTGGTTGAGCCACCCGGGCTCCTGGGTAGCGTGCGTATAGGCATTCCCCTGCGTCAACAAAAAAAAAAGGTTACTTTAAATAATGGAAAGTATTGAAGAAGTTTTTTCTGTAATAGACAATATCGACAACGATATGTTGGAGGAAATTGGTGTTGCTGAGCCTAGGAATCCGAAAATCTATTTTCGTGTCGTGAATCCACTACAAGATTATACTGAAGATTTTTTTAAAAGGCGATTCCGTTTTTGAAAGATGTTGTTATAAACAAAATTTTACCGCGAGTTGCTGAATCTTTAGAAAAAGAAACTTGCAGTGGGCTTCCTATAAGTCCATTGTGTCAATTATTAACTGCCTTACGGTTTTACGCAATTGGGAGCTTCCAGATCGTTTGCGGAGATCTTATGTGCATTTCACAAGCAACGGCTTGCCACATAGTGATAAGAGTGAGTCGTGCATTAGCATTGTCGATGCATGATTTTAATAAATTTCCCACAAATTTCAGAAAAATAAAAGATGATTTTGAGGAGCTCGGTCGCATAGGTAGAACACCTGGCCTCAAAAATATTGTAGGTGCAATTGATTGCACACACATTAAAATCACAAAACCTAGAGGCATAATGCATACAGAGCAGTATCGAAACAGGAAGGGGTATTTTTCATTCAATGTGCAGGTGGTCCCAGGCGGTCCCAACTTAATGATATATGATATAGTAGTAGCATTGCGCAGGCAGTACTCATGATAGCAGAATATTTAGAAATTTACGAATCAATGTAATGTTTGGCAATAATGAAATTGATGGTGTATTACTTGGCGATGGAGGATATCCTTGCACCTATAAAATATACAGCGCAACTCAATGCATTTGATTTGGTGGTAGGTCTGACAACTAGGCACAAAATATGATATATTAAGCAAGTAAGATAAAAAGTTGCATAGTAATGTGACTATTGCATTATGACAGGTAATCATCAGATTTGGTTGCATTATATCATGTCAAACGTTCCATTTCTACATAGATACATTATTTTATTCAAAATTTATTTTATTTAAAATTTCATTTTAAAGTTACAAAATGTGTCTAACGTCGAAAAATTTCATAGATATTGTACAAAAATACATGTTTAGTTATTTTATCTATCGTTATTGGAATATTTATAAAATTAATTGAGAACTTACGTTTGAATTTTCACAAAACGAAACGTAAGAAGAAAGCGTTGTCAGAGAGAAACACCCATCAAGCTTTGACTTTTACTTGAGAATTTGCTTAGCTAAGTAACCACCATTACTTCACTATAAAATAAGATTCTTCAATTGAGAATTCTAGTCGCAAGTAATTGCTTCTCTAAGTAACTGCTTAGCCGCTAGTCATTACTTCTTTATAAATACGGCTGTAAGACTGTTCGGCGGGGGAAGCTCAATCGCTCTTATTTCTTGTTTGCTTACTGTTACATCAAAACTCTACTAGATGGCGCTACATGGACGCGCAGTTACCGTTTCCCTAAGTACGATTAATTTAAATAATTTATTTTCATCGTTTAAAAACAACAAATATCATTCGCTCGCTATGAACATGTGTTTCACAAGTTTCATTGTTTATAAAGCGACTAAACATAGCACATATCCGTCGTATCTGTCGCCCCGGACGGCGCGGCGCGACGAGTGACGCGGACGACAAGCGCTCTGTCCCTACATGTGTGCTGATAACTCGCGTATTAAAAAATATTGATTATTATAAGATTATTCAACGAACAATTTCCACTTCTAAATTGTTCAATTTTATTCATTTATATGTCTTACAGCTGCAGCGCTCCGAAGTGGATCACATTCTCGAATGCTCATAGGAATACAATGAAAACAAGACGTAAGGCTTACTTTTATATTTATATATTTTTTATACCTGCAATTTATTATATGACCTTAGCATTTCTATGCTATTACTAATTTTTTTTAAAGTTTCATTGATCAAACTCAGATTATTTTATTGAAAATGAAATCAAATTGCCACATTTTTAAGCTTTTTACATAGAAATTTAAGGTTTATTTTCAAGTGCTAGTTCTAATGACAAAATTTGTGTATATGAACTCTAAAAAAGAATAAATGAAACGATGACAACGGAATTATTCAGATACGATATGGCTGGTCCATAATCTGGCTGAATTTAAAAAAAATCTTAATTTTAATCAACCTGCCATTCAAACTTGGAACAAACATATTAGCGTCAGTTTATTATAATGGCCGAAATTGTCCATGGTCAACGTTCGAGAGGCCATCAAAGAGCGCTTAGATTACATAACTTAGGCGATTAATGTAAACTTGTACGAGTTGCTTCATTAAGGACAATGCAATGACGTATAGTGTCCGAGCGCCGAGGCCGGAGCCCGTTCCATGCAAGTGTCACCGCTGAATAGAGTCCGGGGGAAGTTTCCTCTTGAATATTCCGCTCGTGCCCCGCCACTTGTTTATGGACATCACAACAAATTTCGGCCCTGTTTTGTGGCTTCGCGAACTTTCACACTGCCAGTGTTTGATATTAACTTTGGTCGAACTACCGCTGTAACGACTTTCGTGTCGGTTTATTTGATTTGCGCATGAATAGTATGGGATGTGGCAAAAAATGTATATACCATATAGTATATTAGAAAACTGTAAAATCAAAAGTCAAAATTAGTGTATAGACAGGAATACTTCGATGATCTTTATTCTATCTTCGTCAATTCGCCAAATACTGGATGTACATTGTACTTGGCAAAGAAGTAGGCTATCTAGAAATCCACAGATTATTATTATTATCAATATTAAAAGCTCTACCAAGAAGTACAATGTAAACGCGGTCAATGTTACTATTCATAATTTTTTTAAGAGTATGATTGGTGATATTGGAGATGAATCTCCAATATCGCCAATCATACGTTAACTGAGGATTTGAAATATCTAGTAACACGTACCAGAATTTCATATCCATAGTTATAGTTCTCTCTTAAATATATTACTGTTCATAATCGACTTATCCTCAAATACAACAGGAGATTGTTCAAACGTTATTATATCCACACTCAAGTCAGATTACGACATGACTGGATATAATATTTAAGGACAATGTTTGTTAGGCAAACAGTCGGGTAGCCGGGGTAGGGGGGGGTAGCTGGGGCTCTAGTTGTCCATAACATCGACGTTATTCAAAGGGCGGTAAATGCAAGTCACTCATATCAATATCAGGCGGGTCGCCGAGAACATTGGATGGTTTTGTTTCATCAGTTTTTGCGTAACTTGCAACGATAACTTTCGCGGCACGGATCGTAACAAATTGCTTTGATGTTGGACAATGTTATTCTCATTTTAATATCCTCGCTTGGAGTAAATTGTGTAAAACTTAAGCTGGCTCTCGGAACTAAGATGAATGTATTGTTTTAGTTATTTTATGTAGATCGACATAAATCTGTACTCTAGTTCTTAAATCTTATAAAAATTAACTGAAAAGTCACGCAAATTCGGCAAAAAAATTTATTATTATATCTATCTACTTTGGAGATCAATTTGATTCAATTTGTGAACAATTGATGCTTACTCGTTAATATATAAATGACAGATATCTGTGTCAATTACGAGGGTAAAATTATTTATAACGTAAGTCTTTCTGGTAAGGATACCAGACCAGAGATAGGTTTATTTCTTTAGAATCTAAGTATAGTCTTACAATATAAGAGAGATTTGATAACATAGCAAAATCATCTCAGAAATATGCTTTTATCATTAGAAAAATGAGTAAAATTTGTAAAAAATTAAATAGGGATTTATTTTTAGCAAATCAAACAAAAGAAACATTACACATACTATATTCAAATGTATTTGTGTCAGTTTTGGAGAGCTAGGAATAGATTAAAACTTATATTATACTAATTAAATTAAACGAAACATTTATACATGTAACGCTTAATGGGATGGTAAGAAAATGTTCAAGTTCAAAAACAAACTTTAAAGCCGCGCAGTAATTTAACATAAATAACTAAAAATTATAAGGAAACAAGGAGAATAAACAACGTTAACAAGATTAACGTTCACCATATTTCCTTTTTATGACTTGTGTCTGCGAGTGCCAGCTTTTAATTTTGCCCAGTGAATGACTTCGATTTTCCTGCACTTTAAAAAAGTAACTTATCAGTTAAATGAAAAGAGACAGTGGGATTTATTAACGCAGGAGTAAAGAGAGGCGGCATACTGCGGAGAGGGTACGAAAAATAAAACAGGGGAAGAAAGTTAAGCGTCCGTGACTTTCCAAGATTTTTTTAACGTTTTTAAACTTTACGCTCCCGTTTGTAACCAGTATATAAAAGCAAGCGTTTTTCGATTCGTCTTTTGTTTTGCTACAGTTGTTTGATTTATTTTTACTTTGTTCCACAAATGGAAATGCGAACACTATTCATATCTATGTGATACTAGGGTAAACTGTAATTTAACTTTCTATTTAATGAAGTTACCCTTTTGTGTGCTTATGCCTTTTGCTTTGTAAGTAGTAGTTTCATGCCGTATTGCCATCCTATTGCTCACATGATATGGCCTTAGAGTGACAGTTATGCTGCTCCTTTTTAATAGACTGGATTTCAAGGGAATCTACAAAGCTTTTCTAGTTCCTTATTTATATATCTAAATACTTTGGATAATAATTTATCCAAAGTATAATAAGAAACTATAGGTAATCCTCTAGTTTCTTATAATCACAAATATTTAGTTTCAATAAAATATATAAAAAACTTGTCTGTCAAAAGAAAATTATTGTGTATTCAATAATTTAAGAATTGAAGATGTTGTGATTGCAAGATTTCAGTAAGAGGTAGAAGTACAGTTTCTGCGTTGCACTCAACTCTGACTAAGACGCTCTCATAATATTGTAAAATTTCCATTCGTACGGTTTGCAAAAACCGTTAGTGCATAGCCATAGTCCTTTTTTGAAGGAGAGCTGTGTAATGGTGGTTACTCGGCTTTTTATGGGTGTCAGTAATCACTTACCAAAAGGGTCTGTTTCCATGTTTACCCCATTGGAATAAACAAAACTCTGAACAGAACATAATTTAAGATACCGAGACTTCTATAACTCATACAAATTTTAAAGAGCCATCTAATAATAATAATTAACAATCAAATATAATCTCACGCTTGAAAACAACAAAATCCATATTTCTAATAGGTTCAAGCAACAAGCCAACTTCCGAACCGTCTAATTATCAGAACGGACTAAGGCAAACAGTGAGGCGCAGTTCGATAATCCATCACCGATGCTCTTTGTGGCCACCGACCAATTACCGACATGAAAATTAAATTCACGAAATCTAATTAACAACAAATTGTTTTATTTATTATGATGCGTCGGGTCATTTGTTCCCGTCGGCCCGGGGCGGGTCCTGGGTATCATATGTTCCGATATCAACTTTTTTGGGGCCACATTAATGTGGAGACATCGTGTTCTTTGTTTGAATGTTTGAGCAATGATCTCTATTTTGAGTAGTCGGAAGTTGTTTTTATTAGCTGTGGATAATATGTTTCTGGTTGTCAAAAGTATTACATTGTGGAGCCTGGATTAATAACAGTATTTTAACTTAATTTTCAGTATAATTAAATCTAAATTTGTATCGATTTAGTAATGCTTTTTTTTATATTAAGGTGAAACTAAATTACGATCTTTCACCGTGGTGCGTGTAGGGTCTGGCTCTACTATCTGATCACAAAATAAAAAAGCTAGCCTTACAGTAAGTACTACGGAGTACTTACTACACATAAATCATAGCAAGCGACTACGTAGGCGCATATT
>LUGF01007351.1:74300-112623 GCA_001625245.1 Calycopis cecrops | reverse complement strand
CACCGTGGTGCGTGTAAGGTCTGGATCTACTATCTGATTACAAAATAAAAAAGCAAGCCTTACAGTAAGTACTACGGAGTACGTATTACCTAGAAATCATAGCAAGCGACTACGTAGGCGCATATTATGATGTGAACATCTGACATGTCACATTTTGTCGCCTTTTCACGAAATCACTCCCTCAAAAACGTGCAGCAACCGAAGGGAAGATGCTAAAGATCAAAATCATCAACCAGTGACATCTTTCTTTTCTTCTTCTTCTTTCTTCTTCTTCTTTCTTTCTTCTACATATTCTCTAGTAATTATCGACGCTTTTTTTAATTGTCTCGTTGTTTATTATAAATTTCAAGATCTTTTCTATTATATTAATTCAGTCCAGTAAACATACAGTTTATACATTTATAATTGTTTCAGATACATTTTAAGATCTTTTCCATCATAATAATTGAGTGTAGTAAAATAACATTTATAAATTTATAATTGTTTCAGAAATTAAAAGCATAGTTGGAAACATCTATGCTATCTCCGCGATACAGAAACAAGCCAGCTGTCGCTGGACCAGAATATAAAGCCCTAGGTTGATGCTGATGAGTGACGTAGCGCGGGATCTCTGGCCACACGTTATGTGCTCCCATTTGTTATGTTTGCGAAACGGCAGAATTACGACTCGCCGACAGCCGACACAAAGACTGACGTTTTATTGTGGAGATTGCGTACAAATGGATCGCATATCGACCCCTGCGATATTCCTCCGAGTTACGACGTAACCTTGAATTGTCGATGTGATGATAACACTCGCTGTGGATTCCACTTTTATTAGTTACGTTGTAAAAAGTTTTGAAGATGTGTGTAGAAATAAGTTGAGGCGTCGCTTGTTTCCGAAATGATTATTGTTTTTGATTGAATACAAGAAAGAGATATGATAATGTTGCCCTTTTACAAATCTGTATTTAATAAAATAAAATAAATAAATATCTGTGGACTTTACATAAAATAAATAAATAACGTGGTGTACGTTAGCCTAGTCCTGTGCTAAGTACCGTAAGAACTTGTGTTACGGGTACTAGACAACGGAATATATTAAGATTTTTATTATAGAAATACATACAATACATAGATAAACATCCGTGACCAAGGTAGGATTGGAACCTGCGTCCCCTGGCGCAATATGCTCCACTTATCTGAGCCCTGTGCCACTGCGCCAGCCTGGTCGTAATAATTGGGTATGTGTGTATGCAGTGTAATCTATGTTAAAATTATAAGTACATAAAGGCTCTTTACTATTAAAGTTTTTAATTGTCATTGTCATAAGCAAATCATTAGAAATACTGATCTAATCACCAAAATTCTGTCACTATCAGAAATCATACATTATCCAGGTGTGACATAGGCTTTATTTTATCACTAGCTATACAACGTGCTTTCATTCGTGTAATATTACAAAGGAATTTAACTTTTTTCGGTACTTTATGCCCTACAAAGCGGGCACGGGTTGACTATCATATTATTATTATATCAAGCCCTATATTATGTGTTGGACAAGGGCCTCTCCCCATTTTTTCCATTTTTCTCTGGTCAGATTTGTAGGGTTGACTAGTAATATATATTATTTATCCCTATGTACTTTGGGACCATTCGAAAGTACACAAAATACGCATTAAAATTAAAATCACTTCATTCGTCCTAATGTCGCTACATTCTAGGAAAAGATCTAGCGATTTACTGAAGATGCACCAACAGTACCATCTACCAGGACACTGTGTTTTCAACAAAACAAAAAAATTTAAGCTATACTTGGGAAAACACATGCACAGATGAATGAGAACAATTATATACGTTTTTTACATAATCTGCCGATGTAGCCGTAAGACTTCAAAAGAAACCAGTAAAATTAATAGAAATTTTTACACAACGATGGTTTCGTCTACGAGATTGTATGTGTATGTAGTTGTGAATATATTACAAACAACTTCCCAACATTACAAATAAGATTTTACCGAGATTATATTTTGTTCTTAATATCAATTCTATTGGAACATACGTCGAGGAAAGGGCAGTCGGTTTAGTACTTAATTTATTCTTAATACTTAATTTTGAAAATAAAATTTAGTTTTAATAATAAATAAATAAATCAGAAGTGATATTAGCGATTCTAATTGTATCTCAATAATTAGGTTTGTTTTATTAAAACCTTTTCTATAATTCCTTAAAAATTGTTGTACTACTGTGTGTAATCTAAATTTTCTTAAAAGCGAATGGTAGATTATAGGATATTCGAATCGATAATAATATCGACCCTAATTGAATAATTAGGTTGGATATTAGTATCGATTGGAATATCCTATATTCTACAATTCGCTTTTAAGAAAATTTAGATTTTACTAGAAAATGCTAATTCTACGGAATATAATAAATAAATAAATAAATCTTTATTTCCTCTTTACAGAGATAAGTTAGCTTATATATGTAACAAAAATTAAGAATTATAAGATATATCATTTACACACCATTACTTAAAATGCCTGGTAATGCCTCTAAGTTTTAGCTACCAATTGAGTATAATATAACAAAAACTATGATTTTAAAAGAAGTGTCAGCACAATATTATAACATATAATCACGGTGAGTTACAGAGCTCCTGATACGGATGTCCACCTCTCGCTATCAATCATCCCCGGGTCAGCCGGTCGAGGGTTGAGATCCGCAGATAAAAGCAGCCACTGACTTGCTGATCAATTTGTTTGGATTGTTCGTATCTATAAAATGATTTTTTGCCTTAAAATTAGAAAATTGTGTTATGCCTCTTATAGGGAAAGCAAAGCTGTTATTTTTGAATTATTATGAAAATAAACAAGAATATAGAAAACAAGAGTAAGTAGTATTTTGGAGGAGATTTTAGGAAATCTAATTTTACACTGAGTTAAAAAAAACTGTAGGTGATGTATAAATGAAATAAATAAATTTAGACAACTGTATTCCATAATTAAGAAATATTATCATCCTCAAAGACTTTTAAGAAATATGTTGAGAATTTCTTTGAGAATAAAGAGACTTAATTAATTTTCAAGTAAATCTCTTTACAAAGTCTACAAGCAAGGTACAAATTGTTTTATTGGGAAATCGATTTTTACTTCCCTTATTCTGTCATTATTAAATCACTGCTGGCATACATTTCTCTTAGACACAACTTATGCTTAAGTGCATAAGTTTGTGTTACATGTGACTTGTGGCGTCTATTTCGTCTATTTGTTGATATCTTGTAAACTATGTGATCAACAAAAAATATTTCCTGTTTGGTGAGCGTGAAATTATCCACAGATTGAATCAGTGGGCCGCGGCCGCGTCGTACGGTTTGCTCCGGACAGTTCATTTTTAATAATAAATGAGACGAAATCAAGACTTGACGAATAAATGAATCCAGAACTTGACGAATAAATGAATATGGAATATGATAAATGGTAGCAGGGATCCCTCGCGAAGATTTTTTCTTTGGCTCCGGCCGAACGGAAGACGCTGGCTTTTTCCTTTTGTAGCGGGACAAGTAAAGCGTTTTTTGGACGATCCTCGCTGCCGACGTAATATTTATCATTTTATATATAAGTAATGCTATTATGTTCGTGCTCGCCGGTTCCGAACCGGATCTCATATCATACTATTCATTAGGTTGGAATAGTATTAGTCAGAATTGTTATTTTTTATCTGTATACGCTTAATAGAGGATTCTGTATTAGAAGTGGATATATCGTTGTTGTTTTTCAATTAGAAAAATATTTTTTACCATTCATGCTTTAGATTTAGTATATTCACGACCATAATTTTGTCTAAGACATTTTTTCTTAAAACTATTAAATATAATTTGTAAACGAGCACGGTTTATTTAATGATAGTAATTATATTCTTATAGCTATATCTATATCACTCAAGGGTTGCAGGAGCGATGCTACATATAGCAGGATAAACCTTTCGTGACAGGTTTATACGAAACTATATTAAACATATCTTAGCTAATAACAAATGAGCTGCTTAAATTATGTGAAATATGAATATTTTTCCAAGATATTTTTTAAAACAGAATTAATAAACATACAGGTTATATACTTAAATCCGCTACAGTAAAAAGCCTCAAATTTGACGGATACACCTTGTGACGTCATTAATGATCCGTCAAAGTTGACGTTACGGATATGTCAAAAAATCAATGTAGGCGAATGACTTGCAATTTTAAAGGAAAAAAATTGTAACCACTCTCTCGATCCCGAGATGTGCCGATTTAATTCGGCCTACGTAATCCGTGACTGCACTAGTCACTGACACGTGGTTCTATGATAAAGTACCCAAGCAGATTATGCAAATCCTTGAATTTCTCGTGCCGTTCCCTTCTATCGTGTCTACAATGCTATACCGCCGTCTCCCTCTATCGTGATGTTCCACTCACCCTTACGACGCAGTGGCTGATGGATGATGCGTTATTCCAATAACAATTTGGGTATCGTATGCAAAATTATAGTACCTAGTTGAAAATCAAAAATCTCTTTACATATTTATATTCTCAATCAATGTTTAATAATAATTGTTTTTGAAGTTTTTTATAAAAGTATAAAATTTTTACAGAGTTTGATACCTAGTAGAACCTAGTTAGAATAGATTTGGAAAGTTTCAAAGCGGATCGATTTCAATTCAATTCAATTTAAATTAATGATGAGCTTCTTTTTTGAAGGTGTATAAACATCGAAACATCTAAAGCTTCATCTCACGACCAGGCTGGCGCAGTGGTACAGGGCTCGGATAAGTGGAGCATGTTGCGCCAGGGATCGCGGGTTCGAACCCGATGTTTATCTATGCATTATATGTATTTTTATAATAAAAACCATAAAAAAAAAATATAAAATTTCTTAAATTTATAAAACATATTAAATATATTCCGTTGTCTAGTACCCGTAACACAACAACACAAGTACTTAGCACGGGGGAGCCTAACGTCGTGTGTAAAGTCCACCATGTAATAAATAAATATTATTTATTTACCAGAACTATCTAAATTCCACCAAACCGATATTCACGTTGGAACCCTACGCAACTAATACTTAGTAAGTATACGACTACGGAGTCACTAGTATTTAAATGTGTGAAGTTTAATATATTCTTTTGAGAAGAGGCAATATTTCGATCGTAAATGAAACAAACATATAAAGAACAGTTTTAGTAAATAAAGTCAAGGGCTCAGAAGAAATAGGTATTAATAAATAAGGAACATGGACGCATCCAGTGCGGGACTACCTCTTACTAAAACTACTCTACTACTCTAAAACTAAGCAGCAGGTATTTGACCACGGACTCACTAATATTTAAATGTGTAAAGTTTTATATTATCGTTTGAGAAGAGTCAGTCTTTCGATCGTAAACGGAACAAGTATACAAAGAACAGTTTGAGTAAATAAAGGCAACTATGGGGCTCAGAAGAAACAGGCATCAATAAATAAGGAGTAAAAGGAAATAAGCACGCAAGTACGTACGGCCGCGGGCTAATAAGAGCCGCGCACCGTCCACCAATCTTCCCTCCTACATAATCATCGGGTGTCCGTGCGAACGGATACACCATATTTATCGTACTGTTGCATCTACCATTTCATGTTTTTTACTGTTTTATTACCTGCTCCGTATGTACGTAATTATGTATTTCATATGTAATTGTCATATAGACATTAGGGGCCCTAAAATGTTTTAAACGTTGCTCGTTCCGCAGTGATTCAGTCGAAAGATATGATACTGACTTTAAGGTTTAATAGACTAAATTACAAGACAATTACTAGTATGATAATATTATCTTATAATCTACGTTTACGTGTAATAGCTTTTCCAATTTGGCGAAGAGTACCACATTGGCTATTCAGATCTTTAGCCAGTAGTTAAATTCTGTCATTAAAGAAGATTAATAAAAAAAACTAGTCTTTGTAAAGTGTATTAAATTCTATGAAAATATCAATGTGGCTTGTAGTGAAGAGCATAACATTTTACAAAAATATAAAAAGTACTTATGATTTGGAATATTCTTGATACGACATAAATTCCTTTAAATTATAAGGGAAGACTTAGTGTAGGTATATTCGTAGTGCTATATTAATTTGTGAGCAGTCGAACTGAAGCTGATGATAATAATGATGTTACATGTGCAAAACACCAGTGTCTATTGAGATTTGACACGGGGTTGATGAGTTGGCAGTTTTCTTGAGCATCGACTTTTGGCCGTAACATATGCATACCCGACCGTGACTGGCGTAAAGCTGACAGGGTTCCATTTAATTGGTCTTAAGTAAAACAATTCAATTAGATTTTTAACAAAGTCATTATAACCGTGAAATATTTACTTTATTAGTTAGTAGCTTTTCATACCCTAAAGAAATATTTACCTATTTCCTTTTAAACTGATTTAATTCAAAAGTAAAAAAGTGAAGTATCTTAAATAAATATATGTATAGCATGTAGCTTATGATTGCGTTTAAAACATTGTTTTTTTTTATGATATACGAGGGCAAACGAGCAGCCGGAACCATATTCATGACTACCGACGCCCACAAACATCCGCATTGAGGCTATACAGATCCTTTCTCCTCCCACCTCCATGGGCCACCGGCTACTTACATACCGCACGAATCGCGACAGCACAGCTGTCACTTTACGCCAGTCTCGTGTAAGTGTTTGTATTTAATATTTACATTACCTATTCTACATTTCATCACAACAAGATAATTTATTAAATTATATTTTTTTATATAATAAGAATAAAGATAAATTTACTTATAAATCATGTCTTTATAAAAACATATTATAAAATACGCGCTATATATGCCTAAAAATATAAAACCATCAAAGCATTAAGCAACAAAAGACCTCTATAATTATCAAAATGTATAAAAGCTCCAATTTATAGAGAAAAAATATACTTACATTACCAACAAATATTTTTGAACGTACAAATGTGTTACTAGTTGTACAAATGTGTTATTATATATCAAAAAGAGCATAAAAACTTCAACAAATGTGTTCTAAAAGAAAATAGTGCATGTTGAAATGTAAAAAGTACGAGCTTTCTTGTCTGTGTGTTATTACAAGAGTGTGAGTAGGCAGCTTGCTAAACGCAATATAAAGTGTGGTTGAGGCATGTGTAGGTAGGTATAGGTAGGCCCTCTCCCCGCGCGGTCATTAGTACACCCTCCCCCGCGGCCGTGGAGAAAGTATGATTTTACTCGTATAAAGCCGTATTTCTACTTCATACAGGAATTCAAATACGCGTGGAGAAGTTCCCGGGTTTCGTGGAAGGACATGTGCGACAGCGGCTTGTAAATAATTCCCAAATTTAAACAATCTCAATATGGCGAACTTGTGCAAATTTTCTAGTCTGTTCCGTATAATGTTGCCGTTACGAATAAAGTTCTCTTAACAGCGACTATTTAATCATGTGGACAATTTGTCTTACATTCGAAATTGTGTAGAGTGTGATATATTATTATATAATAACAATATGATACTGTTGGTGTGGCATTTGAAATATAGATGTTTGTTTCATAGTCTCTTAAAAATGACCCAATAGATTTAGATGAAATTTGGTGATATTGACATAAACATTTATACGAGTAAGGATCGTGAATTACACATGTCACATAGGCACTTTTATTCCAGAATAATAAGTCGCTTGTGATACTTATATCTTTGGTTACCCAAAAGTCCTTAACCTATTCCCTGCCGAGTAAATGAAATTTATTTTATTTGAACTTAGAAGCGAAGTTTATGTCGGTACAACAGACGCCATTAAGTTTCGGTCAGGTTCCTAGCTCTCTGTACGCGTGACATTTGACCCTTCAACTAGTCGAGGTCGTCCTCTGCTTGCACTTCTAGTCATGTCATATTATCTTTCTAACCAAGGTCTTAAAAAATGTGATGCTTTAGCAGACGCCGTATATTGCTGCTTTTGTTCTCAAATAAAAACAGTAACTCTACATAAACAAGAACTCTATATTATTAAAAATTACGAGAACAATTTGGAGGTAGACTAAGTTTTGAATATTATGTAAACCTATAAAAGTCATACATTTATTATTTTTAAATTGTTGATTGTTTGAAACTAACACTAGATAGGTTATTGTATGCCTTCTAACATAAAAAGTAATTAAAAATACAGGAAATATGTCCATAATTCCATTAAAAGCCATTATTGTTTATTTTGGTAATGCATGATCCGTCGATGAAGGTTTGTAGTGGAAAACTCTCGTTCGGATTGTCCCAGCTGAGTAATTAGCGGCCACGTGCCTGGGGGGAATAACCGATGACGTCTGAAAAACTCACGACTGTGTGTATACACAGATACACGTATATCGTACGATGTGTTAGTGTGCGTGGATGTATACAATTTATGTGCGAGTCAACCTCTCGAGTGATGTCAACGTTTATTTTTTTACGAATGATTGTAACGTCTGTGGGGTTTATATATTTATATCCGACAGCGACAACGTCATGACCTACCAGCTGATGAGTAGTGGCTTATTAATTAGATAGTGCAATAATTTTGTATATTTTATAAGATCAGTTTTAATGAAAAAACAGTCATAATGTTATTGCCAAATCTCCAGGAACTAAACGCTATATTGAATTTGATTCTAGATAGAGACAATCATCCAACATTAGTCGTATACATCTATACATAGAATCAATCTGTAGAAGGGACAATTCTGTACATTGAAAATATTGGAAAAATAAATAGCAGGGGGTGTTACTGGATCGATACCAAACCCAAATATACGATTAAAAAAAATTTTGTCTGTCTGTCTGTCTGTCTGTCTGTATGTTCAGACATCACGTGAAAACTAACGATTCGATTTCGATGAAACTTGTTATAATTATACCTTATTATCCTGGGCATAAAATGGGATACTTTATTTATCCTGGAAAAATACGTAGAAAAACAATAAATCCATCCACGCGAAGACCGACATCCGCGCGGACGGAGTCGCGGGCGGAAGCTAGTATAACATAAGTATACATATAATAAAGACTAGTCTATTTATAATTGGTACCATATTTACCAAATCTCCAGCAAAA
Source organism: Calycopis cecrops (assembly GCA_001625245.1). Lineage (NCBI taxonomy): Eukaryota > Metazoa > Arthropoda > Insecta > Lepidoptera > Lycaenidae > Calycopis > Calycopis cecrops. The sequence continues at coordinate 103,530 of LUGF01007351.1, read as the reverse complement.
AAGTTATTTTCGTCGCTAAGATTTAGTAAACATATAGCTTGCTCAAAAGCTTACCTACGGACTTAAAACTCTACAACGACGTATCTTGACAGAGATACCTACTTCGTTATAGCGGAACTCAGTTTTGCTTCTTGGAATCGTTCCTCAACGTGAGTTAACGGTAAAGCCAACGGAAACTATGATGAAACCTTGAAGCGACATATTCTAGCGTCCATCCAGTGTTTTATGTGACGTACTACCACACATTGCTACTCATCTAAGCACAGGGAAGTGAATAGTAAACTTTTTAAGCCTTACCTTGCCTTCTAGATTATTCATCTAGGGCAGCGGTAGCCAACACGCGGCTCGCTGACGTCCTACTGGCGGCCCGCGAATGTCTTATAAAATACCTAATTGGGAGGAGAGGCTAGATTAAAAAAAACCAGGCCAAGTGCGAGTCGGACTCGCACACCGAGGGTTCCGTAGGAACGGGAGGTATGAGCAAAAGTAATAGACGTTGAGAAAATTACACTTCCCTGCGACAAGTTGACAAACTTATATATGCGGGTGCTTGCATACATTTAGTATGAAACGAACCACATGCATAAGTTGGTAATGATTTTACCAATTTTTAAATTTATTCCTATATGTATACTGTAAGGTCTTACTTTTTCCCAAATTTCAGAATTCTAGCTCAACGGGAAGTACCCTATAGGTTTTCGAAAAAGTGCGTTTTCATACAAAATTTGAGCATAAATAGCTATAACTTTTTATTGCGTTAACTTAAAAGTGTGATTTTTTCAAGGCATCAAGACGTAACTGACCTCCGTCAGCTTAATCCCTTCACGCGTTTTAGAGAAAAAGGTCTTGACAGACGTACAGACAGACGGACAACAAAGCGATCCTATAAGGGTTCCGTTGTTTCTCAAAAAAAAAGGTTTCTTCTTGACTACCAATAGGTTACCGAGCACTGTTCTAGGGAATCATGAAGGATATTTTATATAAATCATCATCAACAATAATGTCGTGCTAGACGATCTCGGCTACGGCGACCATCTCTATAGAGACAAGCTAGCTATAAGCGCAGGACATATTTAGTGCAGAAGTGTGGGAACAGACACAAGTGCACTCCCTATTCTTTCATTCTCTTATTCCGATGCGACGGCAATCCGACACGACCTGTGAGAAATCAGGCGCAGGATCAACGGCTTAACGTGCTCGCCGAGGCACGGGGGTGTATCACCGCCAACTTCCTGATTCCGGACTGTTATTAGAAATTGGAAAATCCCAATAACAAATATGGTCCGACTCGGGACTCGAACCCAGGACCTCCCGTCTGTGGTTGAACACGCTTACCACTAGACCACGAATCAGTTAGTTTTTTTTCTTTTTTTTTAATCATCATTAGCAGCAAGAAGACGGCCACTGTTGGTCGTAGGCTTCCCCCAGGGAGCACCACAGATCACGGTGACATGCTGCTTGCATCTTTATCTGTACAATTACAGAAAATATATAGAGAAAAAAGTACACTACATCAATATTTTTAGTTTCATAATTATTTTATTAATTTAATTAATCAACAAGCGTGATTATATAATATGTTTCTAAGTAATAGACCAGACCAGACCAATAATAGACCCTCAAATTATGTATTAAGTGTGAAAGTTTTATTTGTTTTTTATTCTTTCATTAACCGATTATAATTTGGGAAAACCGAATACCTCATTTTATCTTCAAAAAATTATTTCAAGGAATCCCTTAGGATAGTACCTATTACAACTACTAGAGTTACAATAATGAAAAATGTAAAAGTTTTATTCAAAATAGAATTACAGGAATTACTTTTTGAACGTAATGTAATTAAATGTACAAAAAACTATACCTGCTAGAACTAGAACTCGAAGTCCGGGCAGCCTCAAGCATCCCGGAGCGCGTGAGTCGGCACCGTACAGGGGTCGTTGCCATATCGATTTTCGATTTGCTCTCGTAGAATTAGGTCAAGTGCTGGTCGACAAATGCTATCGTATGTGGGATTACAATTTTAAATTCATACAGCTTTATATTATGCACTAGTAGAGTCTTCGCCCGCTTCTCTCATCGTGAATAATGTTTTGACTATTGATCTTTTGGGGGTTCATTTTACATTTTTAGCTGTACCAAATGGGCCAGCAAGGTTTTTTTTTTAATATAAGAGGGCAAACGAGCAATCGGAGCCTTTTGATGACTACCCACTCCCATGGACATTCGCATGATTGTGACGCAGATGCGTTGCCCCCCTCCCCCCCAATGGGTCACCGGCTATTAACAAACCGCACGAAACGTGATAGCGACGCTGTCACTTTACGCCGGTATCAAGTGAGCTAGAGGCACTTCCCCGGTCGTGCCGGCCCAATTCCGTTGCATAGGAGGATGTAGTGACATACAAAATGCATGGCACTACCTCTTTCTCGCCAAGTATCGAGGTACCGCCGAAAAGTAACAGCTATGCCGTCTCGCTTTTGAGTGGTGACCCATTGGGAGAGGGAGTGAAAGCGAGCAACGCGACTGAATAAATTATGACGTCATCAATAAATATGCACAGCTCGTTCATCATTTTATACTAGAGATTTGCCACTGCTGAATTACATCTGAATCGGGCCCACCGTTTGACCGAATTATCTTGGAGAGAATCGTATATTCTGTGGATATATTTGGGTGTCACGTTACCTTCGGGAATACCAGCCCGAGCGATGCATGAGACTGTGAAGTAAAGTGATTGTATAGTTCCTACTACATTAGACATACAATGTAGTAGGAACTGTAAGAGTGACGAATGCCCATTAGTAATTGACGAATACATGAGAATAGGCTTTTCATTAATTTTATTTTCATATATAAAACCGGTGGCCCATGGAGGTGGGAGTAGAAAGCAGGGCAGCGCATCTGCATATGCGGATGTCTACCGGCATCGCGTCGGTAGCCATGAAAAAAGTAATTTTCGTTTATTGCTCGTTTGCGCCCCTATACCACAAAAAAGACTAATAACTAAAACAACATGTATATTCGGTACATAAGAAAGTTCTAGACTCTAGTAGAGGTCATTATCGATTACAGTTTACAAACAAGACAAACATTGCAATCACACAATTCAGTCCGACGAAATAAAAATCGCAATATTTATAAATACCTATAAGTTTATTGATACTGAAATGAGAAATTTGGAAGTTTTCATTAGGGTGCGATCGAAGTATTTAGAGCCCTTTTATTATCTGCTCGCCTCTAAATTGCCGAAAAAGAATTTTTTTTTCCCCGGAAAAAAGGGGAACCGAGGACAAAAACCGTGTACTCAACTGAGCTCCCGATGGCGCGCCGTTATTTAAAATCGAAGACGATAAGAGACGGAGCGTTTTTATTTTTGTAAATGGGTAGAATTTATTACTTTTTTAAAGTAAATATTGCAACCGACGAGATCTTTGAATGTTTGTGTCTAGATAAGATGTTTTTATATCGAGCCCGGAGTATCGGACTCTGCGTAATGTACCATTCGATTTTCGGTAATGGTCAACTGATAAGCAAACGAGCTCATTATTGACTCTGGCTTACTTTGTATCGTTACATTTTATTCGTTAGGGCATCGACGCTTCAATAACACTTTTCAGTCTTCCAATGATTACTCTTAAATCCTTGAATATTGTTTTCAAATATTAAAAGCTCTAAAAGCTACAGAGATAATGGGACATCGTTTTGGTTATATGACGGTTAAGTGGACTAATGTCCATTTCATGAAAATAAAATATTCAATAAGTGCCTTTATATTTTTGTAGATCGATTCATGGTCAAATTAATTTCAATCACCTAATAGTAAGTAGACAATATCTGTGAAATTTCCAAATTTCATCAGCAGATATAAAATGAAATGAAATAAAAAACAGTGTACCTACTGGTAATATAAGTATCGATTCTTGATGTCTACTACTACTATGCCAAAAAATAATAAAAAGTATATTTTTCTCTGCTGTAAATTTCAACACATGAGCCCCTACTATTAATTCAGATTGCAATCTTTCTTAAGACTGTCTTTAACTTCATGTGTGTTGTGTAACTTAACTTGAAACTATTTTATTATCTGTATTTGGAAATTTTGAAATTAGTAAAACAAAATATTAACGATTCATTAGCACATTCCGCTTCGATCTATCGAGTTACTCGACTTTCTTTTTTATGAAAAGCACTATAGTTAACTTTAAACCGTTTCTCACGTGTTTGAGTAAACCTAAATATGAAAGGTTTGTTATGTATTAGTGGCTATAGTAATGACCTGGATATGCGTAGAGAAAAGCTACTAAAGTGTTTGAACATATACAAAAAATCTGTACGACCAAATAACATATAGTATTTGAAGTGTGAAAGAAGATTTGAGAAATTCACAAAATTTGAAAATATAAACCGTAAAGTAAAACGCAAAAAGTTGAAAAGAATTGGGAATTCTAAAAATTACCTAAAATAAAAATACAACACCTACTTAAAATTTAGTTTTTCTTACACAGCTTGAATAAGTTTACACTGAAAGGTAAACAGGGTAAATCCGGTGACAATCCGCACAGATAAGGGAATACCTTCATTGCGTCTTATTTATGTACCTCGGCATCCGATTGAGAGCTCTTCAAGAGGCCGGCTACATTCGTGCACGCTCGTATCTACCCTCCGATTCCACCTTTATTTCCTGTACCAACGCCGTTTGATTTTCTGCGATTTTAAAGACGGATATTTTTATATTTCAAGTTTTAAAACATTTAGACGTTGCATCATAATTACTGAATTTTATATTTTCCCATATTATGTAACCTATAAAAAAATAAAAACATTAAGGAATTAACCTATATATTATAAACAAAAATATTGTTCTTTCATAATAATGTATGAAGTTTCATAATATTTATTATATTATCTAACTTTGTCCAACTTAAAATATAGACTAAATTTTATTTCGATAATGGCCACGATAAAGATTTTTATCCACAGTAACGCGTGGCTCGGTTAGCTTGTATTATTTATGTATCAAATCTTTCTATATTTATTGGCCAACGTGATGTCGAATGAATAAATGACGATTTTTAATGTCCCTGGTATTCACGAATTATGAATTATAATACTACTAATTATATAAGAGGTTTCACAAATCGATACCTGCATAATCAGATGGCTTAATTGATATCAAGTGAAGTTAAACAAAATCGAAAGGAAATTAAAATAAAAACGAGCCTCCTTCGATTAAAGACGATAGTAAAATAAGTAGAGTAGTGAAAAAAAGTATCCTTCGGAATACTTGTAATTCAATTATGTAGTAACATCACTAGCAGGTCTAAAGAGCCAAAAGATTACGAAGAATTATTACCGATGGATACAGGCGAGCTCACTTAATCCGTAAACTCTGATAAATAAAATAAATGTATCGTGAAAAGAGGACAACGGAAGACAATAAAATCGAAGTGGCGAAATATTATGGAGGAATTTCGTGAAAGGAAATTCGTAAAGTTAAATGAGTTTGTTACCCACGACTAATCTCGCTTTTGTTGGGTTACTGGATCTGATAAAAATATTAAAATAATGGCTTTTATATTTTAAAACTTGTATATAAATTTAGCCAAGTATACTTTAAGACTTAACATCCTAATCTCTTGTTAGAGAAGGTATCTAATGGAAATTTTATACACAGCTCCATAAAGATTTTAAGATTATTTCTTCAAGTGAATGAAGTAGTTTGACGACAGATTTATGCAGTCGGTTATGTAGCTTACCAGTTACAACATAGGTACATAACGTGTACCTTATACCCGTGATTTTATATATGTGAATATAATGTATATGTAATCTACGTTATAAGCGTGTAATAGTTTTACATATTTATTATCTTTATCGTCTTACTTTTAACTTACCAGGCAATGGTATAAACAATTCCCATACTACTCAATTTTATATAGATTCATATGACACTGATACATTAATAGTGTTAAGTGTTTGTGTCTTAAGCAAAAGGCGTCTTGGTAACCCTCTGTCGGTTTTTACACTTCCGTGTTCCAATAGATAAGCAAATACGGGGACGCGTCTGATGGATATTAAAGGCACACCTTACATCATTTTCGTTATTACCTCGGGGTGGGACAAGACGCGCGTCTAGGCCCCCCTTAATATGCTAAAATCAAATTAGTTTGAACGCGGAGTGATTCCACGATCGATCGCTCTCGATATAACGATCCCCCTCGATCGTGCACATCGTTCTATTATAAACGGCCAGCTTTTTTAAATGTTCCAATTTTAAAATTTGTGAACATATTTTATTTAATTCATACGACGTGTTGTTAGCAGTTAAGTATTTTGATTTTTTTTCTAGTTTTCTTAGCTTTTCAAGTGAACATTTTTTAATAAATTTAATCTTTGTTATTACAAATTCGATAAAACATATATGTATCCTGACAACGGTTTTGCAATATAGGTTGGCGAAGGTTTTTTATCACTTGAGATAATTTATTGACCACTGCACTGCACTGCAGTGCACTCAAATTATTATCTATCTTTTTTGTGCACTCAAATTATTATCTATCTTTTTTTTATAACTCAATGGAAAATTTTAGCCAGTTACACCTCATCAGTTGCACCTCTTATCTCTGGATTAAAATCAAGGAGTGCTGTATTAATCTTATACAATATCTCTCTGTAATGATAAGCGTCACCGGTGTGGTATTTTAATGTTTGAACATTCCACTCTTTCATATTTTTTTTTCTCTTTCATATTGCAAAACTAATCATAACAAATGCAACTGTACTTCCTTGAAAATCGTTTCCTTATCTATGTAAACGAAAGTCATATGAAAAAACTCACATCCGTACCAAATATTAGGTTACTTTTTGTCCCAGTTTTTCCCTATGTTCTTTATTTCTAAAGTCAAATATGAAGCACTTCAGTCATGAGAGTTTTAAAGTTCTCATTTTAATCTTTAATCCTTATTCTTTTTTCTTTATTTTTAATCTCGGACAAGTGGGCGTGTTTGATAAGTTTAATTAGATTACTTTATGATTGTACGAGTACAAGTTGTGAAACATCAATTTCCTGTAAGATTCTTGTGCGCGCTATCGCGTCGGGGATCGGCGGCTCGTCAGCGGTAAGTCGACGCTTTCATTAGCAGGCTCTTAGCGAATTAACACCCTTCAGCGTGTGACATAATCGCCAGCTGAATACAATTTATTTATCAACTAACTTTTACACGCGGCTTCGCTCGCGTTAAAGCCCTTGAACCAATATCAATGATCATTACAAAGTATCCTATGTTCTTTCTTATACCTCTAAGAGTATGTGTACAAAGTTTCATGATGGTCGGTTGAGTAATTTTGGCGTGAAAACGTAACAGACAAACTTACATTCACATTTATGGTATTAGTGAGGATTTAGATATAGGCTTGAATGTATGGATTGAAATTCAGTTCATACATTTTACTATTGTAGATTTTGACAGGCATTTTGGAAAATAAAACAAGATCGTTAATCAAGTTTTATAAAAAAGGCATATTCCTTTAAAGATTTCAGACCGAACACAATAGAAAAATAAACGCAAACGAAATGGTTGAGAAGCAGACATTGACAGATTTGATATAGATAGATTAAGGAAGAGCACAAGTATTAGGGACATTCTAAATAGAATATGGAAGAGGAAGGTTCATTGGGTGTGGTGTTTCTAAGGATGCAACATATCACACCTCTCAGGCGTGTCACAGCTGGGGTGTGCAGGTCCACGGCCTGACAAAGATGCTGGATCGAACGAAACTCTGGCCCTTGGCCATGATCAGCATAACGCTCGAGAGCGATAGGTTCTGTGAGGCGAAGATATCGTCTAGGAGACCGCGAACCCTACCTGAGAGGAGGACAGTCTGTATCTCAAACGCCGCCGTTTCAAAGTCTATATACATATAACATCCGTATTATTAAACGGTCTATGAATATTTTTTTTTTATTTTATACTAATACTTCTAATTTGAGGACTTACACACTTTTTAAAGCTCTTTTTAAAGACTCTAATGGAACCCTATTTATTATGATTGATCTATACCTATAGATGTGAGCTCTATCTTTCTTTGTACATATTACGTATCAACTTATGCCAATTTTATTTATTAATTTCCTTATTTGGGAATTAGTTTAAATGAAATAAAAACACATGCCCTATCACCTGTATCCAAATCAGCTAAGCCCTTCTGACGTTAGTGTGCACAAATATACAGACAAACAGACAAAATTAAAAATATTGTTTTGGGTTCTGTTGCGTATATAAAAAACGATACGAATTTTTATATTTTTTAAAATGCATTAGCTGTGATTCACAACGATGAGTGCGATCAGTAACTATTTATTAGATGGATAGATAAAAGAACCCAAGAAACCACAACACCAACAAGACACCAGAAAAGATAAAAGATAAATGTGTAATCTTAATACTTTGATGCAAAACTGCTAGAGTATTATTATATAGCGTCCCTCTGAATATTCAGTCCGGTTAGCGACGAACACGATGACAGTGGCGAGTTTCATTAGACGGGTCTAAGACAATTAACACCCTCCTTGACGGACAAATGCTCCCTCGTATATAACTATATCATGGCACTACGCTCCTATATCTTTTCCTGGTAGGAAATTTTATTTCCCTCATTATTTCACTTTATTATTATTTTCACTAATACATTTCTATAACGGGATTGCCTTCAACATCTGTATTAGGCCACAGATATCCTCTATAAAGTTCAAATTATTATCCGTTATTATACTAGAAGTATACGTATTAACTAAGCCTGTCTCTTTGGTAGGTCTGTCTAGTTTATATCTACTGCTAAATATCTACATATAAGAGTTTGTGTTGTGTATCTTTGCTCTTATCTAAAATCATTATTTCAATACTCGAGAAAAAGGACATATCCTCACATATTCATCATCATCACATCACATCTTCTTCAAGTGGTTCTTCATGACAAAACCCGTAATCTCACTCATCACGCCTATTATTGAGTGAAAAGCCGTATCAGCACGATTCAGCTACAAAAAATATACAGGATTAAACGAATAATTTAATAACGTGGAAGTTCTTGACCTTAAAAGTATGAGGTCATTTGTCGGACATAAATGCTTAAGAACCCCCTGGAGAAATGTAGTTGTTTATGCAGGGGTATAGCCGGGGCTAAACGTTGTGCTGACGGTGACTAATGATGGATGCACTAATAGTTGTGTCGCAGTCGCCGCGCCGTACGTCGTGCGAGGGAAATGGGGAGAAAACCGTACTATCACTCGCGAACGTGATAACCACGATACTCTGGATGTGGCTTTTGTGAGATAATTGTAATATATCTATAGAATTTTTTGAATTGAGAAAGATTTCAAAGAAAAAATAATCGAATAAGTTAAAAAAATATACATTCGAATTTGAATGCACCTTTGAAAATTGCGGTTTTTTGTTCAAGCAATTTTCTCTTAAAAGCTTAGTGCAGTGAAAAATAAAAATAATATTTAAAAAAATACATTGAATCAAATTGTAAGTTTAAAACAATGGAAGCAAGTTAACGGCAAAAAAAAATATAATAACACAATAAAATATGAAACAAAAATGAAATTGCTCTACATATATTTATGTAGAGTAATTTCATTTTTAGTAATGATGGATAATTATTATCATTGTTGCCTTAAGGGTGCTATCGGTAAAAAGTGCCGAAATTGAGTTTTTTTAAGGCAAATTACTCGTAAATGGAAATAATCTATTGAAGATCAACTTTGGTTCCTTTTTCTTCGTTAATAATAATAATTTTCAATTTATAAACTTTACAGATCCTATAAAGATATTTGTGCTATGCGGAACCAAAGTTGATCTTTAATAGATTATTTCCATTTACGAGTAATTTGCCTTCAAAATACTCAATTTCGGCACTTTTTACCGATAGCACCATTAAGGAAAAAATTCTCAATTTCCATATATACGTCCTAATTTCCTTTAACTTAAACTAGACAGGGTTAGGGGCTAGAGCGCTAGAGGACTAAGTAAAAGTCCCACGAATAAAAGTTTAAAGATAAAACTTAATATTAAATACTTTAAAATTCGTCCGTAATTCTGTTAGTAAAACTAATAATTAGATTGTAATAAAACAAACGGAACGCATGGCGTTTTGTAAATTGATCGTTACGTTTACATATCATTAATGTAATGCTGTAATATTATTTAATAGAGTGAACATTACAGTAATGTACATATGGACAAATGATACTATTAACTACTTCTAGTCAAATTTATTATGCTACGGCGCGGCGTTTATCTTGAACGCCATAGCAGTTTTAGATCGCTTACATGAGACCGGCGTGAAGTGACAGCTGTGCTGTCGCGTTTCGTGCGGTGTGTAAGTAGCCGGTGGCCCATGGAGGTGGGAGGAGAAAGGGGGGCAGCGCATCTGTAGTCTCTATGCAGATGTCCATGGGCGTCGATAGTCATGAAAATGGCTACAACTGCTCGTTTGCCCCCCTATATAAAAANGAGATAGGATGTTATGTTTTTTTTCCAGTTATTCGATTATGTATGTTTTTTTTTCAAAACTTCTCAAACAATAGGTTCCAATTATGTAAGCTAAGAAAAGCTACATTCGGAGTTTTATCGTGAACAACTTTAGGAAAATAAAAAGATGCTGTTATTTCTTATAATTTTTTGTTGCAGTTTTTTCATATCAACCAATCTAATAAGTAAATTCTATATAAATCATCATAGTTTTTATTCATATACAATAATATGTGCTCGGCGCACACACAGATAATTCAGAACATATTTGTCAAATATATCTGCTTTTCTTTATATTTGTAGACAGCTGTAACGTAAAAATTTTTGTAAATTATTACCATGGTCGTTGTGGATCTGAGTTGTTATAAAACGACCTTAAATAAATTAATAAAAAAAATAGACAGCTATGTATGTGGTATTGTGAACGTATACATTTATTTTACTTATGACAGAGTGACTAACACATAAAAAAAGCTCCCAACATCCTTATTGCATTACTTTTCATAGAATTCTTCAATGTGAGGTACATAATAAACTTCATGTGGAAGCATGAGTAAAAAACATAATTAATGTATGACTCTACATTACGTAGAATATGACTTACAAAAAATATAAATTAATGTTCCACGGCTACCTGATTACGTTACTAAACCGCACGCTTATGTTAGAACATTAAAGACCAAGTCGAAACACCAAGTACAAAGATAAAGGAACTGGTGTAACACCGTATGTATAGTTACACAAATAATAATCCAGATATAAAAATGAGACTGGACAGAAATAAAACAGGACACCTACTTCGAATTCGAAACATAAAACTGTACCTATAATTTTTTAATATTTCGAATATTTATTTTATTTTTGAAAAATGGTACGAAAAAATATGTCTATAATATTAAAACGTATCTGGACGAGTCGAAAAATAAAAATAAAATTTGCTGCATTTTCCAAAAGAAACACGCAGTAATGATATATGTAAAATAATGAAAACAAACTGTCTGTGATAAATACGTAACAAAAAATCTAAGAATATTAATATACGAGTCAAAATAAATTTTTCCGTAGTATTTTTTTAAAGAAATATTTAGTTTACATCAAAATAAATAAAACCGAGTATTAATGGTAATGTTACCTGGTTACGTAACAAAATTTTACGGAATATTAAAATGTGTCTGGTCGAGTCGAGAAACATTTTTCCGTAGCGTTTCCCGAAAGAAACATTTAGTTAAGTGTCGCCGAGGGGTGGCTACGGCGTAGCTTTAAGATTAATACATCGTAGAGGCCGTGTTAGTGGTGCAACAATTTGTCTCTATAAATGTTGACTCAGCGAGCGGTTTTGCGGGCGAGCTGCGCGATTAGCCCCTAAATTTATTGTTTAATTTCAAGCCATTATTAATAACCTACGAGATGATTAAACGCATTTCGCGGCCTCGTGATGTACTTTGATTTATACCTTAATATGTTCTGTGGTTTCTTTACAATGTTCGCGGAGTCATTTGTTACGAGTGAATATGGTTTCATCTATAATTCATCATTTTCTATTGTAATATTATGTATGTAGGTATATGATTATTGTCGACAAAAGTCACACATGATCGCTGGATCGATATTGTATTGATATCGATATTTAGATGACGAACTAGGTAAATGATTCTTTCCTAAACGTTGAGGTGATATTATGAATATATTTAATTTAAATATAAGAATCACAAGAGAGTTTATTGATATATTATAGTAAATTTGAGATCATGTGTAAATCCTATTTAGATTAATTAAGCTATAAATATAGCAATAAAATATTTTTCTTATCTTTTTACTTCTAAAAGAAAAAACATAAAAATTACAAGCTTATATTAGTTAACTTTATATTTCTTTAAACCTTTGCTACAGCAGCCAAATGAATAAATAAAAGACACTTGTAATATAGCATTTACTTACTACAAAAGAAGAAAAATGGCGTAGAGCTGATTCTAACAAAAGATATGTTCCTCTTCTTCTTGCGAAGTGAAAACATATTGATACATCAAGTGTTTATTTGTGAATGTCATAACGAGCTTTAATCCGGAAACCGGACACTGGGATACATCACACCCTTGTTTCAGACAAGCTTCTTCGTGTTCACTCCCGTCATACAAAGAACGTATAAAATCATTGAACATGCAAATAGCATCAGTAAACTCTTCGTCATTTGGTCGCAATTTGTATATCATGTATGTGGTTCATAATACTTTGCTCTACGTGTTGTTGGGAGATAAAATATTTTGCGTGTATAGGAAAGACGTGTTTGGAGTTTATGTGTGTAACGTCGAGAATGTTGCGGAGTGTGGTCGATGTATGGAGGGTAGAGGTAAGGAGAATCATCTGTGTAAGTGTATGAAAAAGAGTCCAACGAAATTCGTAAAAAATGGTTAGTTTATTTATACTACATTATTTTGTACTATGCAAGTTGTAGAAATTTTCAATCGTTAACTATTTTAGTCACCAATAATATATATTATTATTATATATTTATAGGATCGCTTTGTTGTCCGTCCGTCTGTCTGTACGTCTGTCAAAACCTTTTTCTCTAAAACGCGTGAAGGGATTAAGCTGAAATGTTTGTCAAATACGGAGGTTAGTTACGTCTTGACGCCTTGAAAAAATCACACTTCTAAGTTAACGCAATAAAAAGTTAGAGCCAATTATGCACAAATTTTGTATGAAAACGTACTTTGTCGAAAACCAGAAACTTATCGGGTACTTCCCGTTGACCTGGAGTTGTGAAATTTGGCAAGAAGTAAGAACTTATGGCACATATATAGGAATAAACCTGAAAACTAGTAAATTATATGTAGATCATTGGAAAAATCATTATCAACTTATAACTGTAATTCGTTGCCTACTAAATGTGTATGAGCAACCGCTTATATACGTTTGTCAACTTAAACGGCAGGCGTAATGTTACAATAATTGAAAACCATGCATTACGTTTGGATTACACGTGGCCGGTTTTTTTTAACTCGGCATACTTCCATTTGTTTACAATTACTACATTCATACCATACATTCTATTTACATCAGCGCCATTCTGGGTTTTCTTTCGGAGGGACCTCTTACAGATGGCAGTATGTTTCGACTGCTAAATTCTGTTCATCTGACTGATTAAAACTATTCTGTCTTTGGGTTTAAAGTTTATTCTGGAAGGTTTTTGAACATTTTTTATAGCATATAATTGGACACTTGTTCCTATTTTATACCACATGAGATAAATTTCCTTACCTCTACCCTCCATAGGTCGGTGATAGGAGGGTTTATACGTGTAAGATGATGCTTGTTTAGAACTCCACTGATATGATAAATCAGTTTACTACACCATACGTCGGTGAGGGAGAACTTATGTGTTTTACTGTCAAATAATGTGTTTTAATAGTGCAGTGCGGAAACGTGGTTCGTTAGATTATTATTATCAGTGATTGTTATTTAAAGTAGTTTTGTTTGATATTGGTGGATAACTCGAAATTATTACAACGGTTATATTAAAACGCCAATCCTACTAATATTATAAATGCGAAAGTTTGTAAAGATGTTTGTTACTCTTTCAGACAAAAACTACTGAACGGATTTTCATGAAACTTCACAGTAATATAGCTTTCATATCAGAATAACATAATAAGTTAAAATTTATAGGGATTTTTTATAATCCGAAATCAACGCGGGCGAAGCCGCGGGCGTAAGCTAGTATAACAAAAAAACTATTTTAACGGATTTTATATAATTATTTTACAAGCCGAACGTTTCAGAAGCTTAACATCAACCATTTATTATTTACCAATTAGAAAAAAAAAATTAACAGCATAAACTGTAAGTATTGATAGAATACCTACATCAAGAAAACTTCCATGTCCTATGTTGTTTGGGATAACGAACAAAAAGATAGTGTAGATATTGATAAAAAGTAATTCAATGGTAATAAAGCCTATGCAAGAATCGCTGAGCCAGCGATTCCTAGGCCGCCCAGCTCGTCCAGCTAATAGGCTTACCTCGGTCCGGCCGAGCGGCAGGTAACAGCCTCTAATTGCTGTAAGTCTCCGCCGACAGAGAGATGGACAAAAGCGGCGCCCGCTCTGACGTCGGTGATTTATTGTGCGCCGTTAAACGGATTATGTGTGTTTGTTTGTGAGGTGCAGCTAGTCGGCTACCGATACTTATTGTTGGTGCTTTATGACAAAAAATATAATCCAGTGCCGAATTAATACAAATATTGTGTGAAGAATATTGTGAGAATATTCTTCACACAATATTTGTATTAGTTTTAAAATTTTAGTATATGTTTCAATTATTAACAATTATTATAGCTTCATTATGCAATCACTATTTGTATAGTTTCATTTTTCTGACTTAAGTATGTCTTTTTTAAAATATAAAGATTCATGTTTCATAACTATGGCTGTTATGCGGATTTTAACAAAGAATTTGTGAATAATTTGTAACAATTTTTTTTAAATATTTTATTACTTTTTAAAATCAAATTAGGTACATGCTTAATTTGCAGATCTTAAATCTCTGCGAACTATAACATTGATGACGTTACTCTAATCATATTTAAACATCAAAACGATACGAAATATCAAGACTAGTCGTCAACTTTTTAACGTATAATTTGTAATTTGCAGTCAATGGTCATCTAAAGAACCATGTCCCGGTCAGGTACCGGCTGAAGCCACCGAGTCACGAGCGGCGCTTGTGTCCCGTCGCACTGATTTATGTCCCGGAGTGATATACGTGGGTGAAAGTGTTACGCGTAAATCATATCCCCGCTGTATTGACAGCCAATGAATAAGTGTCATTATACACAATATATTTCACGTGTTAACTGAGATGTGCGGTTTTTTCAAATTGTCATGGTTTGATCGCTTTCTAGCGCAAGGTAGATTTTTAAAATTAATACGCTATTTGACAGTGTTAAAAATAAAAGGTTATTGAATTTAATATTTAATTAATATGATATTTAGGTCATTATGTAGTGAAATAATTTGTAAATAATTAATACTTTGTTTTAATATCAATTTTTTAAAATACGTATTTTTATTCATGAGTCACGTGACTCAAAATGACGTAAAATTGACGATGACGCAACACGTGCATGAGCCAATAAATCATAGAGGCTGCATTCTGGAATCTACTGATAGTACTAGTTAATTGCTTTAAAATGTAACTTTTTTTCTGTATTCTGTAATATGCACAATAAAGTATATTTCATTTATTCATTCATTCATAGTACTAGTCACTTGTCCTAGTTCAACTTGTGGATTTGTTAACTTACAACAACAACAACAAAAATACAACTGAATAGTACCAGGTTCGAAGCCCGCCTTGGTCGTGGATGTTTATCTATCTATTATATGTATTTCTATAATAAAAATCTTAAATATATAAAATTTCTTAAATTTATAATACCTATTTAATATATTCTGTTGTCAAGTACCCCTAACACAAGTCTTTACGGTACTTGGCACGGGGCTAGGCTAACGTGGCGTGTAAAGTCCACAGATATTTATTTATTATTATTTATTTTTTAATGGAAATGGTTAGTATAATGCCAATGTACTTTGATCAAATTTATAATTCACACCAACTATTTTTAATGCACAAGCGTAGTATGAAGTTCTAAAATATTTTTGTATGTTCTACTCATACTATAAACGCGAAAGTCACTAACACAACCCATAGATTATTTTTTCACACTAAAACTGCTAATCGGATTTCAGAGGGACAAAGTTTTTTAATATTTGTTTATCTACTGTATGCACAAAACTCTATTAACCATAACCATCCTCTTTTGCAATGGGTAAAATCTAAAAAAGTGCTCAATTAAAATAATTACTCAAAGCCAATAAAAAAGTCAGTCATACTATACATACGCAGTTCCATTTACTAGCGAGTTTATTACAACAATCTATAGTTGTTAGAAATAATCATCGTATATCCTTGTGCATGTAAATAACGCTGACAACGCGTTATTAGTGTAACTTAGAGGCTTTATCTAGTAATTTCATACTTTTTGTACGGCTTATTATTTTATAGTCGTTTGCCTCTAGAACCTGGAGTTTAAAGCAATTTTCGAAATTGCTGACAGTCGCCGTCGCGTAATTGGTGGGACACTTACGACCGCCCCACTACCACCGACCTAACCTCCAATTTACGATCATTTTTCACATAAATCAAAGAGAACCGACCGAAGAGATTTATTGCTTCACTATGCCTTTGAGGCGCTAACAAAAAACTGTACCTGTCCGATGAAATCGTATCTTTGTGATTGTGAAAACGAAAGTGCAAACATTGTTCTCGAAAGGCCGATTTATTTTATTCTCCTCGTATTGTTTGACCGCAAATAAATAGTGCAATTTTATTGTTTGCGTTTTGTTTGGAATGCGAAATTGAAGTCTTAGGGTCGATTCAAGTAGCTATACCACAAATAAATATCCTCAGGTTTATCAGCTTTTCCTCAGCTTTCACATACACAAAATTGTAGATGCTAGTTTTGTGTCACATTTACATTGTCCCATAACTTCTAACCGGAATTTGGGAAACCGAAATTTATATTTTATTTTCCAGTTAGGTAAGTTAGACTGACTGATACTTATATGGGAACAGAAACTGACCCTTGAAGTATTGATTAATTATCTTATAAATGCTACATCTTCGCCATAATTACGCTGTGTCTATTGCCCACAACCCGCGTAATGACAATGAAAGATCCGATTAGATATGTATAGTACATACTTATTTATAATGTCGATATGGACCTTCCATATTGACATTATAAATATGTACATTCTTCTTGACATCTTAAATTCATACCACAATTTCTAAACGAAACCCCACAAACTATTAATTATTTAATTTCGTTACAGTAAGCAATGAAAAACCTAATAAATGATAATGATGGATGTAAACAAGAATATGCTAATGCCGGGCACATTTTATAAAGTTTTAATGCAGAGTGACATGATTCCCAAGCCATCATCATTAGTTGTAATGTGTTCGAGTTACGAGCGACGTTTCAGTTGTTTAGTTACAGGGAATGGCTGGTGACACGCAACTTTACATTGATATTTATATTCTACACTAAACTGTATCCATTTCTGCCGAAACATGCTGCTTTTAGGTCGCTTTCACAGAGCAGAAATTTTGAATTGCTGTGGCCATTTTGGATAACGATTACCATGGAGTAACCTATCCAGGTTGGATTGGTTAAACAGGGATAAAACTTAGTTATGTTGCAATTGATACCAATTACCATACATATGCTGCTGACATCAGCAGTAGTAGGCAAAGAGATTTATGATTGGCCGCCAATAAGGTGGAGTGCGTTTTAAATAATATAATATTGAATTTAATTAATATAATTTTTCAGCATGAAAATATTTTTATGTTATTTCAGCCCAAATATCATTTAATTTCATTCAGAAGTTTTAGCGTGAAAGAATAACAGACACGTAAACCTTCGACCTTTATATTGGGACGTTGGTTCGTCGGGATGCTGTGCAAGTAACTAGATCTACTGGACAAAGAAGTAATATGGTGTCAGTTTCTCTTAGATCTGGAACAACACAGATTATATGCGTTTCCGTCATTAAACTGACATCTTCGATTGCGCTTTTTCCAGCTCTCACAAGCCGTGCGACACCATGAAGTTTGAACAGCATTATAACATTATATTGGAGTTTACTCTTTAATGGTTTAAGGCGCGCGCTATAACAATATGAGTAGTAAAATCGTTAAAAATTGTAACCGGCCGAGAGTAACAAAAGCGTACCGCTTTTCCTAAAAAAAGGTTCCTATGGAGGAAGGAAGTAAATAGGTAAGTAGTACTCTTCCGGGTCGCTGAGTTTATTTCACCGGTTCTTTGCAGGACAGGGCTAGGGTTGAACCGATGGTAGATATAATTATTGACGTTCAAAAAGTAATTTTTATAATTCTGTTTTGAAAAAAAAAACATTTTTATTTCATTCCCAGTCACGTGTCTCAGCGTAAGTTTTTATTTTAAGTAGGTACAGCTTTGAATTTATTTCTAGATACATTACAAAGTTCTCGTGATGAAAATATATCATGAGCCGCCATTATGCGTGCACATAATTTGAAATAAGTACTTGATATGAGGTTATTATAAAGAGCAAGCGACACAGCAGCTGTCACGAAATTGCATATACGTTTTTATACTTCGTTTTATCGAAATAAAACTCTTATAAATTGATCCTACATCACACGTCAGTCAGCCGCGCCTCGAACAAATTGAGACAGTGCAAAAATAATACCGCATTGTGTTAAAGAATCGGAATGATCGATCGAGCCAGGGCGTTCATTTTAATTTCGATTCTCGAGATAGGGCCGGAGGCGTGGTTGTAAGAACGATTTGTTTCATGTCCCTAGATACCTATCTCACAGGATACGAGATAGAAGGTATATTAATACTATTTAAACGTATCTGCTCTAATTTTCATGTTATTGTTCTCTCGATAACATCTCACAGATTCACCTAATTGTGTTGCACGTTTACTTCTTAATGTATTCGTATATAATTAATGCGAGTTCTTTGAATTAAAAACTTAGTGCATAGATTCATATTTAGATATGTGTTTTGCATTTTTCCTTTGATAATTAATATAATTAATGATTGTAGAAATGGTAAGATAACAATTTTATAACATTAGTCCCTCTTGTTTAAATGTTCTTCTATACTAACTTTGCCCTGCAGTTTTGACTGAGAATATTAGCATAAAAAGTAAAGTAGATCAGTTCTCCTAATCAAATATGAATAACTTTCTTTACATTAATCGTCACCTTTATCTAATAATAAATAAATATTACTATTTTAATTTACTAAATTCTTTATGTAGATATACCTACTGGCAGAACCTTTGCCTTCATTTGGTGTATCTCTATTTTTGGATGAAATGTTAATAAAAGACAAAAAAAAACTTTTTTAGGAATTTCTATCAAACAAATCGTAATAATTTTTTTTTTTATTGTTGATATGCCTTATTATACCTACTTAGACAAAAAAATTAAGAAATGCTAATTGCCATAGAATATCCTATAGGGAATATATATTACTATAGATCTATGTGGAGTTATTTGCTCTGTGGAGCGCATCCGCTAAACTGAATCTACTTCTAAAACCAATTTCGAATGAATATTAGAGTGGATAAAGTACGCGTGTACCAGGGAAACATAGTTAGGAGGGAATCAGTCGAAACTTGGTAAATCCAATATGTAAGTTTAAAGCACAAAGCTCGGGAGTTGCATAGCGTCGGGCGTGCATCGCTCGATAGCGCTGACAGTGATGGATTACCCCCGGTGGCGTTTCACGGCCGACAACCCTGCGCCTGTGCCAATCCCTATCTCGAGAATAAACCACTACAATACGAGATCACACGACTGTGCTAAAGTAAAGGACGTAAAAGTTGTAAAGAAACAGTTTTATATCGTCATCATCATATAATTTCAGTGGCTGTATTGCAGTCATAATACAGGTATTTCTGACTTACGAGTACATGATGATGAACTTGAATGTGATTATGCTGTCGCATTTAATGCAATTTGGGAGCAGCCGGTGATCCATTGGGAGAATGGGATGAATTACGTACAACTCGTCCACAAACGATTAAAAAGATAACGGTCGTCACAAAATCCTCCGATTTCTCGTTTGTGGAACAAATTTTATGCTAAAAAAAGGCAATACCTATAGTATGTACTATCCTTTAATTTGTAATATCTCACTTCTCACCAATTTTTTTATAATATATCAACGGGTCAACAACCTTAGTGTTTAGGTTCTTGACGCCCTTTTTCTTATATATTGGGCGGCCAACGAGCAGTCGTAGATATTTTCATGACCATTTTTCGCCGTGAATGTGGCACTACCTCTTACAAAAAGACTTGCAAAAACATAACGGCTGTATCTTTTGATTTCATTCATCTAGAAGTTTAATAAACTCTTTGCTCAAAGAAATTGTTATTTTTGCTGTGATATCTCACATAATTTTCAGCTAAGTATACGGTGAATTGGTATTGGTAGATATAGGCAAACGTCCATTAAGTCTGGACGTCTGCCCACCTAACCCGACCTAACCACACACTTACGTCAACTCTCAAGCTTCTGGCATTAATGCTCGCAGTATACTCCACGTGTTTTTGGGAAAAATGGTCCTGACAGACGCGAGGACAAGAAACGATCCTATAAGGGTTAAATAATTCCTTTCAAGACACGGAAAGCTATAATCCTAATTTGCATCAGAACTTTAATACACATTACTTGTATACAAAACATGTGTAGTAATAGATTTTTTATAAATAAGTATATTTTTTTGGCTAATGTTAGAAGGCGAGTGTCGGCCTGTCGGGACGATGCCGCGTGGTTCACTAGCCGACCCCCTGCGTGGCGCCGCGGGAGGCGCTACTGTGCGGTGCGAGGCGTTAATCGCATTCAGATACCAAAATATTGAACATATTCCATAAACGGTTGAACTCACTAAATAGTTTGAAAAGGAAAATTTAAAAAAATGTCAGAGAATTTTTTCTCAGATTTTTTTTTAAGATTTCCCTTCTTTTGAAGGTCAAAAATATTAGGGAGAATAGGTACTTGAATTTATTTGTATATCGGACACTTGATGTAGATGAATTAATACTTCTATGTCTGTCTTAATGGTATTGAATCGAAAGTACCCAACAGTTCCTACTTTTCCTTGAAATGATGAAAAGTGTTCAAAGCCAGTGAAATGAGTTCCACAAAAAGCGATAGCCGCTGAGTTGAGCCTGTGATATACATCAAGGTACTGCTCTACATTAATGTCGCTTAGATTTGGCCCCTTATTTCTCGTAAATACTAGCCTAAAAGCTAAACATGCCTGGCAAAACACTAACTTAATTCAGCACGTCATGCAATTCTTTGAAAAACTTTAATTAAAAACAAAGTTATTTCAAACACATATTCTGAACAAACTGTTAATTCAGCAGCACTTTGAGTGAATAATAGAAAAGTGACATGTACAATACAGACTTATCGGTTCGAACGATCTATAGCAATCAACCATTGTTGCAATATTACATCATATTTCATAATTTAAATTTATATATTGTTTATAGGTATATGATGGCTCAAGACGGCTCAATTCAACTCAATAAACACGACTCAATGTCATATTTAATGGTATGTCTCTTGAACTAGCCAAGAAACTGAGCTCTCAAAATGTTTCATCATTATATCACATTGAGTTCTTGTGCATACCTAATCATAATTCCTATTTCCTAGTGATATAATAACTGCGAAAGTTGTAGGTATGTACATTTGTAATTATTTGCCTCAAAACTACAACACACAACTTAACGGTTTTTAATGAAATTTAGAGTAAATGTAAAAATACAACCTGGAATAACATAAGAATACATTCTACCCTTAAAAACTATATTGGACCCTCTTGGGATAGCAGAAAGATTTCACGTCGTCACTATCCTATGTGTTAATCCAAGTTACTCTCTATATGCGTGCCAAATTTGATGAAAATCGGTTCAGCAGTTTTAGCGTGATTTAGTAACAAACAAACACACAAATTTCGCATGTATAATATTAGTAAGAATAAGAAAAACTTTATTTCCAAAGACACTGTAACTAATACACAATATTACATCTTAGTTACATAAAGTGAAACGTTTATACTATAACAGTAGGTACAATACACATACAATATTTGGATGCATTTATCTATAGGCAGACAAAACATATTAGCACAGTGTGCTTCACAAAATGGTGGAACCTCAGTTAACGTTAGAACTTTTGGTCCTGACACTGGTTTTATAGGATATATTTAGTAGGATTATCTTTTATTTATACTCATATTTTAATGCATTTAATGCTATATAGGTTTTATTGGTTCAATTATACGAATGATTTAAGTTTACATTTTATAATCTCAACGCCGATGTTTCGGTTATTATTATTTTTCAACGGCACAATATACTGTCATTGAGAGAACTCATGGTCATAATTCTACTAAAACATAATGTGATGTGATGACATTAAAAAAATAAGTATGTATTCGAAATACGAAATAATATAGATGCGGTATTGATGTGGCGATGTTACGGCGGGTCCAGGTGAGGCCGCGTTCTCACGCAGACATATGATGATGGATCATGTACTCTGTTACGTTTTGTTCTCTTGACAAATTTCGCTTCATTCCGTCATGTTATTGTGCGATACTTGATTGTTCCAACGTTTATTGAGTAGAAAAATATGGAACGTTTTTTAAATGGTGCATTTAATTTTTTTCGGCAATCACAAGTTAATTTATAAAAATATTTTGATTTAAAAAGGTGTCATACGTTTGTAATCTGTATCTATTTTGTGCATAAGTAAAAAGTTGTAACTTTTACATTTTCAAATTACATTTTTTTTTTGTAGCTTAGATTGATTTGGATGAGTATCGTTTCCTTCAGAAACGATGATGGACGCCCACAGAATGAAAAAAGACGAGGAGTAAAGCAAACAAAAACATTTTACGCACGTTTTACGTCCCTTTCTTCTCCTGCGCATCTTTCATTGCCGATTTCTGTACGTTCGAGTAAACTACTTCTATCTTTGATAATAAATATCTGACAATAATGTTCTAAGGCGTAGTATTAAATGCTATATAATATTAGACATAAAATTTATATAACATATTATGACTTATTCGTACTACCTACTCTATATTTCAGGCCACACCTATCCCCACGAATGGCCGGTAAAACATTCTCAAATGTTCTCACTTATAATTTGTGGTTATAGTGCATGTCGGACAATTCCGTTATACGGCGGGTGGCTGGCTCGCTTAATACAACTCCCACAGCCAAAACAGTTACGGACAGCGCCGTCGTCGCGCCATACAATTCAATATATTTTAAAGTAATTTGATGTTCATTAAAGAAGCTTCGGGACCGTGAACCAGAACACAATGGATGAATGGCCATTTGTAGCCGCCGTTGAAAGACGTAATGATAATTCGAGGTTTATTCATTGCAGATGGACGCGTTTAGATCAAGTCGGCGTTCTTTTGCGTTGGGCAAGAGGTGTATCTTGATTGAGCTATTTATGCAACGCTACTGTTTTTGCGTAAGAACAATTCGATTGGTCAATGCCTTCATTGACCAATCGAATTGTTCTCAGTCCTGGTGTTATTTTTTATATGTGAATCCAAACAACTAATTTAAATTATTTTATTGTTTTACTTAAAAGGGCAAATTATAAGTCAATTTTAGAATTAGAATCTTTTGAGTCAAAAAGAGTACCTATAACCAATAGCAGCTACCGGTGAGGTGATAGAGTAGAAATACTCTACCTATAGAAGCTCTTTATCTTCTTCATTTCTCAATGTTTTATAGACCGTAGGTATCTAGATACCTATTTATGTTGGCATGATGAAATTGTAAAATAATTAGCTCTTTAAATTGATGATACGTGAATTCTGTATCGCCACCTGCCTAAATTATTTATTCTATTCAAAATAACCTACCTTGCTGGCTGCTTTTCCGAGTCGTCTTCTTCTCCTTCATCCACGGGTACTCGGGCACGTTGAGGCCGCCCCCAGGCGAGGGCAGGTCGGGAGCGTAGCCGGGCGGCGTGTGCTGCGGACTCAGCTCCCCACCGCCGAGCTGAGGCAGGGCCGTCATGAACTCCGCCATCGAAGGCTGGCTGTTGATGAAGCCGGTCTCCGTGCACGTCTCTAGCATAGGATGGGGCGCTCCGGTGGCCGTCACCGCGGCCAGCCAGAAGCCGTTCCCGTGCTCCATGCGGGGATGGTCCTGCCCCGGCGCGGGCCCCATCGGCGGCGTGTTCCTCGACTTCACCGCGAACTCCTCCTCCATATCATCCCGGACCCCCATCCCGAGTCTTGCTTTACCCCTGGGGAACTCTTCGCATTTTATCTTACGCACCAGTGGGTTAGTGTCGAGCGGCAGCGCGGTGTTGCATATCTCTTGCATCGCTGCCGATATCCTATCACGAGACGATCATTCACGTGCACGTTTAGCGTTTCAGTCGTTCGTTAACATTTTGCTTTTTACGTTTCATGCATGTGCCAGTAGAGATATAGTTTTCGAACAGCGTCTCGAGTCTGACATGGCGGCATCTGTGAAAGTAAATTGAAAACTTTAAAAACTATTTGAACTGAAAAAGCTTATTGCAAGCTGTGTGACTTTTTTGTATGAAATCAGGTATACCGTATAAGTCTATTACTTCAAATATCAACAAATTAAGACTTTTGTAATCTCCAAGCATTATTTTTATTTACTTAGTTTGTAAACAATGCTTGTGGTAAGTGCAGCTCACTGTTTGTGTTCTCATAACCCTTCCTCAACCTTCTGAGTGTACCTAAAATACCGTCTAAGAGTAAATTTTTACAGACAACAACGTTTTAAAACTACTGTGGGTCACCGTAACAGCATATGAGAGTCAAGCCAACGATGGTAATACATTAATACGACTTTTCTAAGAAGGAAGTATCTAATACTAAAATAGATATAAATCTCATTGGGTAAATTTTACAAAGACTTTGCTCTGTAGTATATATTATAACTCTCATAAAATCTAGTTTCCTTATTAATAACCTAGTTAAATTAGACCGTAGCCATTTGTAGAGATGTTACAATAAACCCTCCTAATCGTGCCACGTTACAAATAGAGAGGCGCTAAATTAATTGCACTGGAGGCTGTGGCTGTCTCGTGGTTATTTCTCAATTATTCGCGTTCGACATTACCGCGGTTTTGTGTCGAATAATTTAAGCCCCGTGATGAGTCCGGATAATGAACGCACAAAATTGTTTATTGTAATTTAGCGGCCATGATGGAGTGTAACACGTAATGTCGGCTCAACAATAAAGTTATTAAAATTGTCATGGACGCTGTTGAATAAAAAACGACGAAATTACGACTCCATTGTTGAGTCGTGGTATATAAAAGAGTTTTAATATAGAATTAAATATTTTTATACAGTTTGTCTCTCTTTCATATGGTGTAGACGATTAAAATCGGCAAAACAATTATATGTGCTATATGGTCTTTTATATACGTATTTTTTAGAAAACCTACTGAAAAATGTTTTTGTTTTTTTGGAGACTGGCGGGTTTCTTGAGGCAGTTTGGCCTCGTCACCTACACGGATCATTGTAAGGCTTCCAGCTAGTATTGTTGATCAGGAAATCGTATATGATTATTTTTTTTTTCAATAACTTGTGTAAAATATTTTATAAACTTTTTTATGTTGACATTTTAGGTTATATACACAGTTGACATTTTTTTAGTTATGAAGACGTTTATTTTACTTACGAAATCATTATAAACAAGTTACGTGATGAAAAGTTTCACTTAGATCGAATGTCGATCTTCGCGGGATCACTAGTATAATTAAAAACACTATTCATCCTGAAAAAGTGATTGCTTTTCTCCATCAGCCAACACCAATACTGCTAGTTTATTCCTTGGATATTTTAAACGGTCTGATTTGCCCCACAACCCTTACGCACTGTATCGGGTAATGTTCGAGCCCCGACGGATGCTTTCACCATTGAATGTCAATTAAAATTCAAACCACGTACGAAATACGATTTTTTCCTGCGGAATTTGCGGCGCGCCTGGGAGGTATGGCGTGATCGCGCCTCTTTTTGTTTTATTTTATTTTCCAAAGTGGAACGGCTGGCGGTTAAACCTATTTTAATGTGTGGGCTGCTCCGCGCCGAATTAAAATTCTTCGTGCGTTTCCCGTATGTGAATGGACAATGAAATGTAATTTCCTTACATCTAGGATTTTCGTGCATGGTATTTATTTTTCTTCGTGTATTTTATTGTCCTATGCTTATCCTTGTATACCAACTGCAATATATACCATGTTTTTGCCAATTAAGGTTGTTTAAAATGCTTTATGCACATTACAATTGAATAAAGCCTTTGTTTTTACTCTATGCTCTACTGCTTAAATTTTATTAATTGTATAAGTATTATACGAAAAAGTAATACTGAAATGATCTCATTTATTTACAGGTTTTAGCATTAGTTTAAATGACAACTATTTTTTACTAATAACGATAAGATCTATATATTTTCATAAGCAAGTCTCGTATATAAACTTTTTCATTATCATTCGAATTTTGACGTGTAGAAGTAAACATTATGGAAGCATTAAGTAATTCAATCGTTTTATGGTAACGTAGCTTATTTATTATCTCTTCTTCTTGGTTTCTGAATATTTTTGTGGCACTGATTTCGTGAAATAGTACAGAAGTGTGACATAAAATTTGGACTTGGTTATGGAATTATTCGGATATTTTTTTTTTGCGGTAACTTTTGGGTACGAGAAGTAACCAAAAGTTAATTTATGTTTCTTCATATTCTTTATTATACTACCATTATTAAAAAAAAACTCAATAAAAACGTTTTCACATGTAGTTGATTTAAATTTTACAGCAGGATAATATGTCGGATGATACTATGCGCCTAATAAGGCTCGCTCGTTTATAATTGTATTTTTAGTTTCAATAATACCCTTGTCATTATAATTGGTGGACACCTATCTAATTTGTAACGGGTACGTAGCATGAACAATATTGCGTAATGAAGACTTATTTGTGTCAAGACTGTCAGGTTGCATTGAACGAACATCATTCGTTTTGAAGGTCAAGTCAGAGGTTCCACATGTTACGTAATATTTTTTTACGAGTGTCGTACAAGTTCAGTTCCGTTTACATTATTTTAAAGACCTCCTGCTTTGGTTTAATCGGTTTGGCTAAATTCAATACATTTAGGTAACGTAAGAGAAATAATGAAACCCTTAAATGACCATTTTGTTGTAGATTTGTTTGTCCGTATGTAAATACGTTTGTGTGCTTTTTAAGAATTTCTAAACTCTACTTTCCTTTCATCTACAATATTTAAATTGGACACAATGTGAGATAAAAAATGAATTCTCAAATTGGTAATAACCATTACGAATTTATGTTAGTACATTTTATACAATATAAGTGTACCTACATTCTATAAACAAGCAGTTGTGTTTCTCTTTGGTACGGAACCTCTGCTGAACAAGACCGACTCACACTTTTTATCGCCGGTTTCTTTAATATTTGTTGTATATATTTTATTAATATACAGTTTTGAGAAATCGGAATATTTGTTTATAAGTTCATCATTATTCTTAAATCCACTTCAGCTTAATAATTTTACCTACTGAATTGCTCTAAACTAAGATAGATTACAGTCTTATTCAGGTCTCAAATGGATTTTACTTAATCGTAACTGAACTCATTTATCCACAATCATTAAACACTTCAGTTTCAAATGAAACAATATAATATTCGTCACGTTTTCTTAATGGATGTGATAATTTAAATTTCGTCGAAGCATCCTTTCCCTCTCGTGTGGGGTGTCGCAGGTTTGCTCCGGATGTGTCTCAAGGGGAGCCGATTTAAAAACGCATAAAATGGAGAACACAGCCTACTTATGAATTTGTTTATGGCGCTATTTTGGGAATACGACTTGTCACTCAGATGCTCGAGGTTTATTTTTATTTTTGTAATTTAATTTGCAATATCTTTATAGTCGCTTGGAAGGGGTGTCTTTATTTATCTTGAAATACAATACGCATAAATGAGCTAGACTGTTCAATTGTCTGAAATCAATAAGTAAATACAAAAAAAAAAAGAAATATTTATTAGTACGAGCCTATAGTTTTAGATGTTAGGACCACCTATATTTTTTCAACAGGTTTTTATAAAATACAAATGTCACCGATTTATAAAAAAATATATAGAAATTTATAGCTTCTAATATAGCCCTATTAGAAGCTAGAAATTATTTTAACACAGCCGTGTGTTTAAATAAGTATGAATATACCTACGTACCTACTATAATACAATCAATCTATTTAAGCCAATCCTTATAAATAATAATAGGTCACTGTAGTTTGTTTTAAAGACACATAGACTTCAGTACATACCTTACTTACTTGCATTAAAAATCTTCAAATAAGCATGATTCA
The DNA here is from genome assembly GCA_001625245.1 of Calycopis cecrops. Classification (NCBI taxonomy): domain Eukaryota; kingdom Metazoa; phylum Arthropoda; class Insecta; order Lepidoptera; family Lycaenidae; genus Calycopis; species Calycopis cecrops. The sequence continues at coordinate 74,949 of LUGF01007351.1, read as the reverse complement.
GATGGCTTAAAAAGTCCAAAGTAAATAAGTACGTACATCTGCGTGTTGGGAGCGAACAAACTAGTGGTTAGGGCCCAATTTGCCGGCCATAACGATTTCCTCTTCGGGGAATAGAATGGCGTGCGTCCGGCTACCGCCCTCTGTCGTGCCGCTGTTTCTTTGTATATTATATACAGTCACTCTTACGTAAATAATCAATACGTCACAACAATGAACAATTTATATATTATGTTAGTTTAGGTTTCTTTTCCCACATTTTTGTTTCTAATGACAAGGTTTATGAAAAGTTCTTTAGTGACAGTATCACTTTCCAAAATGAAAGATCACGTGTCTCTATAATATAGCTAAGTAGAGCTCTCTTCCATCAGCGGATCGTCTGAGGAAGAATAAAATTATGAAACTGTTATATTGGACTTAATTGGACATAAGTTGGTCACACTTGTACAGTAGGTTTGACTAATTGATGAGCTTAAAAGTAACTATGGCAATGGAGTTAAAAATTGTGAGCAACAACTGCTCTGTAGGCGACCCATTGCAATGGGCTATTTTCCAAGTTTTCAAAAATCACTCCAGAATGTTCATCAGTGATCAATGAACTTATACATTTTTTTATTTTTTATTCTGACAAGTATTTACTTTCAAATTTTAA
>LUGF01007351.1:58160-74205 GCA_001625245.1 Calycopis cecrops | reverse complement strand
TACGTATAATGACTTTGTCAGTATTATTGATGAAATGTACTCTTATAAAATTCTTTAGATTATAGCCTTAAGGGGGCTATCTAAGAGTTAGTCTATTACGGATAGAATTTTTTACATATTGAATAATGGTTCTAATTGATCACAATTTTTTTACAAATTTGTTACATATCTGCCAAGTTTGATCAATTGGTCAACAGTGTTGGTACACGACATAAAATTTCTGCAACTCTTTTCTTTTCAGCAGCAAAATTCATTAATTATTATTCAAATTGATCAGAGGTTGGTTATAATTTTTGAGTATTATCGGTCTGCTTTACTGTAGCTTCCGTAAATCGCAAGATTTATAAGTATTAACTAGAAATAAAATCACCTTCAGAAGTTGTACCTCAAAATGCCAGGAGTCAAGTAAGAAGTACATACCATGTTTAGACGACAGTCCTTTATTTTATACGTTACATTTTGGCTGTTGTTTAAACAATACGTCGACGTAATATACTTTATTATGGTGCTTATATAAGCTATAAGTTACTTTTTGGTTAGGATTGTATGACCAGTAATAAAAATAAAAGATTATATCAGCACATACATAGTTCGTTTCTTAGAAGACTAGATCAGATTAGTTTGGTTCTAGTACTAAGCCAGATATCTATACATTTTAACATCAAGCTAGCCTATTCATATTTCCACCCAAATTAGTAGAAATATGAATAAGTTAGTTTTGATGGATACCTATCTGCTTATGGATATATATGTATTCATCTAACTTAATCAATAGTCTAAAATTGTAGTATTTGATCGCACGAGGAGTATATTAGCAAACTGGCAAGCTTAGGTACACAACTATTTACTAATTGAGCTCTCTAGAGTGCCTACTATTTATTATAAGGTCTTGTGACACATGGGAGTCAGGACCCGTGTTACCCACACTGGGTCAGCTCACAAGTCTTATGTCGAAGAATCGACGAAGTTTGATTTGAAAATTTTTATTTAAGTCAGCCCCTGACTTCACACCTTTTCATTCGCCTCTTTCAGGTCAGCACTGAATTGTCCTGAATGCTACTACTACTCTGTAAATTAATCTGAACTTTGGGTACCATATTCGTGGCCCTCATTTGCTTAGTAAGCCCAAGTGCTCAATTATAATACTTGATATGCAACAGAAGTTGATAGCGGTCTGATAATAGTTACATTATTATTGTGAGTATGTTTTGTGGTAAAACAAAAACAGAGCCACGCAGCGTCCGCCACTTGCCATTCGTTCCAATACGTTGTTATGTAATAAACAGTTCCTCTGAACGACGATTAGAGTAATATGAGAGAAGAATAATTGGACGTCGCGGAAACCAGTTAAAATAATCAGTGGCGATACGTGTCAGCGGCCATATACTGATCGACTGACGAGCAACATCGTGCAAAAAGGTTAAAGTTTAACCTCTAGTAATTCTTTTACAAAAAAAAATATATCAAGGGCAAACGGACAACTGGAATAAATGCACACAAAATGCTCAGTTACAACATCAGCAAAATCAGGTAGTATATAGGTGCCTTGACACCAACGAGCAACTTGAGCATCGAACAAAATACGACTTGGGTTTGACTTCACACCGTTAACTACAAGTGACTATGGTGTTTAAGCACTACTTCTCATAAACCTACCGAGTACCGTATATAAAAAATAAGGCGCTTTTAAAAACGGGGTTTGTAGTAAGCACATTTGCACCTACGCCTAATCACAGGCCATGGTCTTTATAACAAACATCTTTTCACTATAGGTCTTACGGACAGCCCGCTGTGCAGAGCCTGCCTAGATGCAGAGGAGACAGCAGCTCACGTGCTCACGGAATGCAAGGGAGTTGCAGAGCTACGAACGTCCCACCTAGGAAACCCTGAAACGCTCCAGGCGGCATGCGGCAACATCGAGAAACTGGTGGCCTTACTGAAGGAGCTAAACTGGAAATGACATGTGCAAGTGAAGAAAGATGAAAAGGCCCCCCCACACGCAAAACAGGCGTAATAGTGTCGAGTTGCGGAAATGGCCCAGGACACAAGTAACAAGTAAGCACATTTTGTTTCTAACAACAACTCACAATTGCTCCTTTCACGATCAGTGATGATGAACGGTGAGTAAAAGTTTTAAAACCGCGTCTTACTATATACTCGTCTGTCGATCACCGGTGCTTAATACCTTACGTGTTGACAGTTCACGTAATACCTACGTGCAATAAACGCATGTTGAGGTCATACGTCAACTTCGTGGATTACGAACAGATCCACATTTTAGCCAATATCACTATCTATTTTGCTGTGGTTATAATAATATTAGACTGTCATTAGACTGTCTATCAGTTTATTAATAATCCCGATTGAACATATGTTAGAGAAAATCATAAAACAGCTTTTAGTATCTGTTTTAATTAGAAATGTTAAACCATTTCTAATTAAAGGCTTTTTTCTTAAAAGTTTAATTTATTAATAATATGTAATGTGTATCTCTTTAGCAAATATTACTTCCAATTGGTTTTAAAAGTAAGTTTATGAATAGAGAACCTGATGACATTTGGTTAACAAAGAGGGCAAATGTTTTTAATACATATTATCTAAATGTTTTTTGCCAAAATTTTGAACAGTTTTTTATTTGATACATACGATGAGACATTTACTTGCGCATGTTAAAGTGGTCTAATTTTTACTCATCCAAATAATAAAAAATATGTTGTAAGATATTGCTGATGACGGACCGAGAATGGGCTGAGTTGACTCATAAAACATAATTTTGTACAGGTAGAGTTAAACCGGCAGTAGATTTAAATGACGTTCAAAGAGTAATTATATTTTGAATAGCTGGTGCCTGTGACTTCGTTCCCATAGCATAGTACCTAATATTATAATCAAAGTGATTTGATTTATAGTTTAAATACCTCCGGATCGCAGGAGGCACTAACCAAATTATGACTAATTTGTGACCCATCAATTATCCAAAATTCTTTAGATAGCATAGCTGTCTTTAGATTTGATTAAACCTTTGCTATAGGTACCTGTTTAATATAAGGTATGTGTTTTACGAGGTGAATGTGTTCTTTTGTTATAATGTATATTTAAAGTAACATCAATAAATAAATGTAATATTTAAGCGTATTGGCGACGTTGAACTTTTTGAAGGGTTTGTGGCACTAATATTTTAAGTAGTAGGTAGTAAGGAGAAATCTGCAATGAAATCTGAATAAATTTCAATCACAAATCGTCAAGTATCTATACAAATGCACAATATAAGAGAACTGGTAGGAGGATGTGTTTTTTTTATTATTTTATGGTATAGGAGGGCAAACGAGCAGTCGGCGCCATTTTCATGACTACCGACGCCCACAAACATCCGCATAGAGGGTATACAGATGTGCTGCCCTCCTTTCTCCTCCCACTTTATAATTCTATTAAAAGTAATCATGAATTGGTAGCTAATCTACTATGGATTAAACGATTATATTTAAATGAAACATTTAACTCAATAGCCAATCCATTTAAGGCTTAAACAAACAATATTGCAGCAGACACACGCTGTCAGTTGAGAAAATCTTGTGTCCGCTATTAAAGTTTACGAAGAAAGGTTATATTTATCTGTTGATTAAATGTTTAGATCTGCCGCTGTGGAAACTCCATTAGAAATTATCTCGAAGTCATCGTTGCAACTTGTGTTTATGCATTACAATTAACTTTCTAATCTATGTTTTGCCTTGTGCAAAAACTCGCAGCGTTATAATAATTTATCGCATAAATAAGGGAAAACGTAAGTCCCTATAACTTTTTCACATATTAATCATAAGTTAATATTGTGATAACATCGGTTACGATTTAAATATAAGAAAATATAATATAAAAAATATAACTGTGACACTTTTCTTTTAGATTTTCAGACCTTATAGTAGGCAAGGCAAAAATATAATTGTGGTTCAATGTCTAGTCATCACTGATCACGGATAAAGAATAGTAGTAGTAGTAAGCATAAATAATTTACAACTGGCAGTAATAAATGTATTTGAAAAAATAGTACTTATGCATTTAGCCTATTTTTAAAGGCACCTGTAAAAGTGCACGCATCAGAATTTCTTATATATCCAAACTTATTTTTATATTGTATTTATGCATGTACTGTTGGTGTCCTTAAATAAATAAAATAAATAAAAATAGGGTTCCATAGTAAACTAGGAACCCTTATAGCTTCGTCATGTCCGTCGGTCTCTCTGTGGCTTTACTCAGAGACAAGTTCTAGAAAGCTGTAATTTGATATGGGTTTGTAGATTAAACATGGCAAAAAGTGGTAAAAAAAATGTTGAAATTTTTTTTTGGAGTCACCATACAAGTAAAATGAGGGTATTTTTTTTCTTATCCAACACCACATCACGTGTATCATTGAATAGGTCTTTGAAAAAAAATATAAGGTTGAGAAAACAATTTTTCGATTTTTTTCGATTTATTCCATCCGTTTCTGTAATGTTTGGTTTTAAAATACGATTTTTTGTTACAAGTTAGGTACCCCCACCTCGATCTTCTAGTTAAATATGAAAACCTGAAAAAAATTGTAGCTGTAGTATATATAATGAAATTAAAAGGAAGACTATCACAGCTGAGCTAACTAATAAAATGTAGGTACATGAAAAATAAAATTTCATATAAATTTTATTGAAAATTAGTGGAAAATTATTAACTATGTTAAAAATAACGTTTTTAGAGTAATTTACAAACTACGTAACGTTGAAAAAAATTAGTCGCAGCAGCTGTTATAACAATTATAATATCCATTTGAATAGCAACATCGACGGTACGCGGCGCGCTGCGCGGAACGATGAAGCCGCGCTCGGGAGTAGCTACTTGAATCGAGCGTAAAGTAGTTACCACCGTCTAAAGCATTGGTCTCTTGATCGTAACGCACAACGTCGCGGTATGCGGCATGCGGTACCGGATATTTAATCGTATGAATAACGTCTAGTATGATCTCTTGTCTGTCGCAGTTTGCGTGAGCGGCGAGGGGCAAGCGCGGTGAAGTGGGGAGCGGGTACGCCGCACAGCGCTGCGTCGCGCCGTTCTCGTTCATACGCTCCGGTGTGCGTCGCGGGTCAACAATGGATTTGTTTGGTTCTAGGCTGTGTGTGTAATATCATCTTTTACGGCCATTAAAATCTTATTACAGATCTCCCTTGAAACCCGAAAGTAACCCATGAATTTTCTCCACAAACAATTAAATGCCTTTTTATTAAAGTTTCGAAACAACCTTCACCCTTACGTTGTAAAAACATGTTTCTCGGACCGCTTCTTTGTCTTTTCAGAAGCAGTAGAAATTCTTCTTTCTCCTCCTCATCAAGCAAAGCACAAATTTCAGTGATATTGTTCATGTTAACACGTCTACTTTGGTAGCTGCGGCAAAATCAACTGACCGCTTCTAAGCAGAGACGGTAAACGCTGCGTCGTGACACTGCATTGAGCGGCATGCCGCAGCGTTGTGCGTTACGATCAAAAGACCAAAGCTTTTTTATATGGGCTCGATTTCAGATGCTTTTTAGTGTGAACTAAAAGTTGTCATACGCAACTACGGAACCTTATACAGCGCGTGGCCCGACACGCACTAGACCTTTTTATAGATAGGTAATGTCACATATAAAACGAATTATATCCTTTTTTATTATTACAACTTTCAGAAGTAGTATCATTGTAACATTAAGTGATAGGGCAATTCTTTAAATCAATTCTACAAAAAGGCAGTGGTTAGTGAGGAGATACCTACTTACTATGGTATTATGACCAAAAATAACAACTCTCTCAACAAATTTCTCACTACACTCACAACAATAAATGGATCCTTTATCTCAATGAACAGATCAAATAAGGTTTGTCCAATAATATCCTGCAAGACATCCTTTGCCCAGAGATTCTTTTTATTTAGAGGTAACCACATGTATAATAAGGCTAAAGCCACTCTAAATGTTCACTCGCTCTGCTATCAATGTAAACGAGTTGTTTTCGAATGGTTGAAGCATATGGATTATGATAATACAGAAAAATTCATTGCTATTATCAAATAATCACAGGCACAGAAATACATGAACACATAGGTACATACACACACACAGACATGCGCACACACACACACACAACACACACACACACACATTAACTAATATTAATATTAGTATACTCTAAATGTTACTAAATTTGAATTTTCTCATAAAACACAGAGCTTAGTTTAACTTTAATTTACTGTCACACTATAAGAGGGTGGGAGCCTGGGGATCTGTGACACAGGTCTTTGACCTAGTATGGACCCCAGTCTCTTACTAGGATAAAAGTATTAAAAATAGTTAAAAAATAGATTTTGCCTTTTGCGATGTAAAATACGATTTTTGTGCCCAGATCACTAGTTCGGACTTTCGTTGTAAGGAATTTTTCTACTATTCTACGATTTTACCTATATTTAAGTACTTACCTGCCTCTTTTTATAGATCACTATAAATTCTTTTCAACTCTATAGTGTAGAACAGTTTGTCTTTTCAACCAGTGACAGTATAACACATTATTCTGTTCTATTGCACTAATAAATTTAATAAGCGAATACGTTTGACAAATATAGGTACTCCATGCGGAAGGTGCGGGTCGTGTTGGAGGTCGTAAACGTCTGGGGAGCATCAGGCGAGGCCGTGATTCGTGATGGATCGCCGAGGGGCCCACGAGTGTGGCTCTGATACATGTTGATCTACACGTTTTTATTTGTAATTATGTCGTTGTTCTGGGGTTTGGTGGTGATTTTTAGAGATCAACTTCAAGTTATCGTCAAGACCCATAGGTATGTCTACCTCTTAAGGATATGCTCTCAGGTGAATTTGAAATTTATCACAAATCACTCGAAAAACGATGTCATAAGCCGTCACCTAGGTATTTTTCAGGTTAGTTAATTTTTATACCGCGAAAACAACAAAATGATCTAGTATATAGGAACAGTCTTTGTTTTTCATGTGCACAGTCTTCAAATGTGAAAATGTTAAAGGGGAATAATTCAGACATGCGACACTTTCACACGGGTAAAATTTGATCTAAAAACCATTCATTTTTCCATTTTCACATTCATGTTCCAGGACGAAAACGGTAATTTTAACTTTGCAAATTGTAAAAATAACCGTTCAGTATTTTCTTGTGAAGGAAGACATATGCTGGTTTGTATATACATAACCGTTTGCATTTATAATCTAATATATAAAATTCTCGTGTCACAGTTTTCGTTGCCATACTCCTCCGAAACGGGTGGACCGATTCTCATGAAATTTTGTGAGCATATGGAGCAGGCCTGAGAATCAGCCAACATCTATTTTTCATCCCGATATTCCCACGGGATCGAAAGTTACGCGGGTGAAACCACGGGGCGCAGCTAGTACCTATATAATAGAAGTCGATTCTTTTATTTGTCTGTAATTTTCACTCCTTGGCTTATCATCGAGTTTGAACCTTTAGGCCGTCATATAAAAAACTTCATTAGGTACATATTGAACTTGTATTTCAATACAAATTTAGTAAGATGTGAAAAAGCTTTGAGTTGATTTGACATGACTTAGAAATGTGAACATGTCGTCATGAATTTGTAACATTTATCTACACATTTTATATTTTTATAATCACTGCTTGATTAAGAGCTAGCCATTTACAAATCATACACACAAGATTTGAGTTGTTTAAGTCACCAGTCTATGAACTATGAACTAAAGCATGGTGACTCGCTGCATCTTAATTAGTGTGTACAATCAACAAAAGGTTAAACATTACACAGCAGACCAATTTAGACTTTTTGGACCCCGTTTCTTATCTACAAGCGCAGGGGAATCCTGCAACAAAGGGACATTGTGAGATGTGGATGAAAAAGAATGCGGATGTTGAAAAGTTGCATTGTAGGTAATATTTTTGGTTCCTCATAGCTATTCATGATGAACATAGATATACCTAAAAACATAGATAAGGACACTATAGATATATCTAGGATATATTTATGGTGTACACCGTAGATATATTTATGATGTTCTTCTCCCAACATGCTGACGTGAAGCCTATCCAGTTACTTTGCACAATATCTACGTGTTACAAATAGACGTACCTCGTGAACTCTATAAACTATAACTCTATGTTGTATCAATCTAACACCGATGATGGTGTGAGTTTCATACATTCGCTACATGGTGAGGCATGTACTGATGGGCGTGTCCGGGTAAAACCGCCCAGCGACGGAAGGCGGGTCCCGCTCGGCCGGTACATAGCGCACTTTAAATATTATAAAATTGATTGAAACTACACTGTATTGTAAGATACTTTGTCACAATCAATATATCTTTCGGTAGTTATTTTATACTACTAGACTTAGTGTTAAAAATCAATGTGTATGAAACCCAAAAGAATGTGAATAAGTTTTATGCATTTATCGAATATCCATTAGGCTGTTATAATATGTAGGTAATTTATATTTATATACGGTAAACGGGACTTAATCGCGTTATAAAATCGAAGAATTTACCTCGACTCTCGACGTTTCGGCCGTAATGCAAGTCACGAGTAGACTTACGAGTTTAAGTCCCCTTTACAGTACCTATATAAATATGAATACAAATCGTGAAAGCTTAAAACAATTTAGGTAATTTATGTTATAAACTGTTCTATGCATCATACGTGAAATTTATTATTTAACTATTGTGTCTATTGTACTTACGAACAGGAAGTGCGTTATCGTTAGGTTCCACAGTGAGCAAGTTAACAGAAATATTGCCTATTCAAGCCAGTCGCATATTTTAATTTTTAGTTGTTTTTCTTTGTCTGAGATGTCCTATGGTAGGTAGGTTTAAGCTACCAGTAAGATACTAAACAGGCTATGATTATTAGATCAACTTAATACCTACTATGTATTAGACATAGGGGTAGTTTGATTAAATTTTATCATCCACGTCTATCCATCCATCCACGCTGGTAAGTTAGAGAAACTTAAGTATTTTTATTGTAATGAGTAACATGCCCATGCCATGATACCTATTGAAAACTGGTAGGTACTTGATTGGTGATCACATGCCATTAGAAGAGCTACATCCCAACTACAGTTTTCACTGCTTACAGTACACCCGTAGATGTGTACTTGAATCCAATGGATACGAATTTAAGTTAATTGTAATGAAGTATTTGGAAACATTACAGTTGGACTGAAAAACTTGAGCAATGTTTTACACTGCTGAAGTTTTTAGTCAGTCAGTACCTATATAATATTATGAAGCTGTATTCCCGAAAGTGATAAACATAGGAATTAAATAAAATTTGAGTTAGATAAGTATCTACCTATGTAGTAAAATATGTAAGTACCTAGGTAGGTAGGTATAGGTAGGTACCAACTTGGAATTTATTTGAATCATTTCTTAATTAATAAAACGTAGGATCAGTTGCAGGTTATAGATTATATTACCTTAGTTATATGCAGAAACGCTTTAGCATTTATTTACTTAGTAACTAGTTAAATCGCTATACCTACTCTGCCTTAGCAATAGCTATTGCCCATGGAAGAAAATAAGTAGGCTTTTAATAACATAATAGTCAGTAAACCATACCATTTAAACAAACCACTGTAAATCGAGTAAAAACGGTTCAATGCTCAGGTATTGATAACAGTAGATAAAGTTAAACTAATCTCGACACTTCCTGGTTGCATTATCAAGTGAGAAATATTTACTTGTTGAGTAAACCCTTTCTTGTATTGTTGTCCTACTTTTATATAGTCGTAGTCGTCAGGTGAGATTATATAATTATCTTCTGTTTTTAACTACTTATTTTTTTCTTTAATTGTTGTAACCAAAGATCCATGATGATATTATATGAATGTCCATTTGGAGGAAAAGGTTTGTCAGGAACGATCAAGCATGGTATGCCACCATGATGTGATAAAAGCGATCTCCAATGGGTGTACCATTGGAGACAGTACAAAGCTTTTATACATTTATGGAGGTATTATTAGCTATAATACAGTACAAGTATAAATAATTAGCAACTATCCTAAAATGGTAGAGTTAAACGGTAATCAAACTACAATTTTGAACGAAACTTGTGTGCTACGAGAGTTTTCTTTTTATACAGAGTAGATTATAGAGTAGGAATATTTAAATTCAGTAGGTGCCCAGCAATAATTTAAATGAACTATTTTTTTCAGTTCAAATCATTGTAATTTATAGGTATCAATTAAAAAATGATTATAGATGTCATCAGTAAAAAACAGCACTAATCTTAGGCGCAGGATTTAATAATAATTATTTATTAGTCCGAAAATTATTTAAACTAAAGGTAGATGGGACCATATGTGGGGTATTAATAGCCATAAATGTGTATGTGTAATAGTTGCTAAGTGAAAGTAATAGGTACAGTTTTATAAAAGGTGATGTTCTTTTCGGCACTTCACAATCCCTCTTCTCCAACCCTGGAGTCAACTGATAAAAACCAGTTAACTCATTTCTGTTGCTTGATACAAAAGGTGGAACTATAACCACTTAAAAGCTTGTAAAAATAGGAACATGGATAGGATACAAATAGGTGCCTATTAATAGGTTTTTGCAGGCTGAAGCTTATACAAAGTGTAAGAGTTATTTGTAATTTGAGTTTTCAAATAAGTCATAATATTAAAAATAGCTCGGTTCCTAAGATCCCAGTCACTACATATCTAATAAGTATTTAGAATAAAATTCTTTACTGATAATTGGACCTAATGTAAAAGAATAATAGGTCATCACATGGTTGGTACAATAAAAAAACCTAAGTAGGTTTTTTATTGTACAAAATTTATATTATATAAAAAGCTATATAAGTAGGTAATCACTACCCAAATTATTGGTTAGGTTGCCTACCTAATCGAAGATCATCACCATATTGTGTACTTAATACCTATAGTAGCTATACTACTACACTACTACCACCTACCTACCTACCTAGGTATTAAATGTTAAGGTAATCAAAATGGTTTAATTAAGATTTAACTCCGAAATTTTGAAAATTTATTTTAGATATTTCATTTTATGAGTATACTAGCTCTTTGCCGCGGATTTGTTCACCTAAAATGTATACTCAGCAAAATATTATTTTTTTGTGCTATAAAGTGTCTGCGAGAAGGAATCACAATCATACATGCAAACTGTCGCATTTATGATCATAGTATGATAAAACTCTTAAACTTAGTTATACTCCGTAAATAAACTTACGTAAATGAGCACTTTCAAACAAAACACGAACGTCGTACAGTCAGCAAAACACAGAAGTCGTCTTGAACTTCGCACAACACTTCACTCAATCACTTCGATGTTTATAATTCAACGATCACTCTCAAACGTGCCTAGAACAGAGCGGGAGAGTCAGCAAAAAAATCATCAATAGCTACTTGTTACAGTGCTGTCGCTATGTCAGCGTGGCGTGGCGACTGTCAACTGTCTGCTAAACGAATCGCCACCGCTCGACTGCCGCCATGCCCATTTCTATACAACTCACTCAACACAAAACGACGTAACTCTATCAATGATGCTGAAGGATTCTATACTTTATGTAACGATCATAAAAGTTACATTTCGTTAATACTTCTATGGTGTTTATTTTCAGTTTCCTTATAAAATAATATTATACAAAATATATTTTTTGTCCTCTTCTTATCCTATCAAAATATGTTTAATTTTAATACTACCAAATCGATTTAGAGTTAATTTATAGTTACACTTAAATTATCAAATAATTTTTATATTTCGTAAAGCTTCATAGAGCGATAAGCATAGAATCGCCTGCCTGTTTGTACAACACAGCTCCGCACTTGTATCTCCATCTCGCTCCAGCGGCGCGCTCGTTCACGTCACGCCATTGGGCCAATGGCGTTTACGTTCAACCCACCTTATGCAATATAAAGTATCGTGGAATAATGTGCTCTATCACCTGCGAATAAAGTTTAACTGGTTAGCATATAATTCTAGTTTACCGGCGTTTGTCACGCAAGAGTTCTAATTTTAAATGAAGTGTAGGCGGAGCGTTGCCTCGCTTCTATATTGAAAAACAAAATGTCTTTAAAGTGAACCTGTTTTCTGAAAGTTAAGCCTTTTATGTACGGATTTAAGTTGAGCGGTGGCGCTTACTACCTTTTGTTGGCGGTGTGCTAGTCACGCTGAAATAAAGCAAAAAACTTTAGTAGCCGGCTCCACGGCATTCCCCGTTTGTTGGTTTATTTTGTTTGGAACACGGGACACTGGTGAGAAATGCAATGACACAATATGGTGGATGAATATTTGTTGGCGATATTGATCGCACAAGTCGCAGTTGAGAGCGTAACTTACGATTCTTTTACGTACACAGTGCTACTGTTTAGTAAAAGGTAATGCCATGCAGCATTGCAGGTGAATTGGGCTGACACCAGTCCGTCTCAAAGTGTCAACTGTATCGTCACGGTTCGTGCAATTCGTGAGTTGCAGCTGGCCCATTGTGGATGTTGGGAAGAAGGGCAACACTTCTGCATAACAATTTTGTTGATGTTAATGGGCGCCGGGAGTCTGAAAAGTCTGTAACTGCTCGTTAGACTCTTTATACTATAAAAACTGTTCATAATAGAGAGCATCTTTATAATCGTAATCTTCTACTGCTAATCGTAGGCTTTTATCTGGGCCATCTCAGTTATACTTAGTCGTAAGTAGATAGTAGAGCATGTCCTATGTCTCTCTATGTCCTATAACCATATAAGTACATGAACCTACTAATATAGCATCAATTTAAAATTATTTATTTAATTCCTTAAATGTGGGCTGGTCATGTGTCGAGGATGAACGTCGAGAAGTGGGCCCACATAACATCTCAGTGGGCCCCGGACGGAGCCAGACGCAGAGGACGGCCGAGGAAACGTTGGCGGGACGACCTCGATGCCTTCGACAAAAGCTGATGGGAGAAGTCAAAAGGCCGGGATGGTTGGCGAAGTTTGGGGGAGGCCTTTGCCCAGCAGCGGGACAACATAGGCTGAACAAAAAAAATCCTTAAATCATACTTACCAACCTAGGTATTCTTTTTTTTTAACGCAAGGAAAGCATTTACGCCTTATCGGCACACTCTGGGTGGGTTACGGACCAGTGTGGGGATTTTGAACTCCGATGTGGGAGAACCCTACCCCACTAAAACCTCACGAAAGTCCTCAGCAGCCTTAGGAGGATGAAGTGTCCCTGGATCTGTTAGCAGCAGGTTCATCTCGGCGACAGGCTGGGTCCATATTATGGGACCCAGACTAACCTACAGCCTCAGGGTTGTTGTCCGGCTCAACCGGTAGGTACCTACCTAGGCATGTCATTTCGTCAACCATCTTGCATTTTTCAGGTATGTGTGCATACCTATTACTTAACATCTATCCTCTGTGAATAACATCTGTAGAATATCTGTAGAACATCCGTATACCTCTCGTTGCGCGGATGTTTAAGTGTGTCCTTATTCATTTGCAAAGTGCATATAAGATTTTCCTATTCAGTAAAAATATTGTCTAGGAAATTCTTATAAGCATGTCTAGCCGGTTTCAAGTGAGAAATCGGTCTTCAACACGAAAGCGGTCGCTCCAGCTGTTTAAACGACCCTGATGGCCCTAGGAACTTGCTATGAACTGATACCAGTTGCTCACAAAGCGATTTATCTCCCGCTGCGATCTTTCTGACATATCTCTTTGCGGGACATAGGTAACGTCCCACAAACACAGACAGCCGTCCATGCCCCATAACTCCCTGATATCGAATGTAAATACGTTCAACTGCAACCTTTTTGCAGGGAAAATGTATTTTATATTCTAAGCAGCCCTACGTGGACCAGAAAGGTGTGTCGGGCTCAGCATTAATGCTTACTACCAACTAAAAACTACTGAAAAGTCCCGGGGTAAGGATTCGGGATAAGTACCTTTACTTATCCCGAATCTACCAGCACAGAACGCTCCAGCCTTTCATAAACGCCAGGGCTGTTGAAAATCTAAAACATCGTCATTATAAGATGTCAATTAATAAACAGGTATTTAATCCGTGAAAGCAGTTTTATTGTAGCATCCAATGATGTTTTACAAGAATATTGATCTTTATAAGAATGGTATTGTGCGGCGGGCGCGAGTGAACTCATTAGGGCTGTCGGTCAAGGCCTGTAGGTCGCGGCGGTAGGTCCTCTTAATTACCCTCCCTACGAATCGAGACAATTTTACGATTATGCTTATTCCACTGATCACAGCTTTAAATTGTGTATTTATGGATTTGTTTAACTTGTGAGGCTTTTTTTATTTTTGTAGACTTTTTTGTCTTTTTATGTAGGTAGGTACTGGTTGCACCTACTATCCTTAATTTTTTTTTTAACATAAATTGTTAAACTAAAATAAAACCTTGAGTTTTCTCTTTTAATGGCTCTTAAAAATAACATTTTTTTTCGTCAGTAGGTAGGCACGGGAGCCGTAGGCAAAGTCAGTAGCATTTGGAGGCTCGTGGATATATGGGTCACACTATAAGTTTTGTGTAACTTAAAAAAACAACATGTTATAACCAAAATTTTATGTTTATTGCTTTTGAAAATACTCACCTTTACATTTTAAACATTTTTTCATACGATCGAACCATTTCTTAAAACAGGAGGACCACAGATCTGAAGTCATGTTTTCTACGTGTTGATTGAATGCTATCACTGCCTCTTCGGAGTTGGTAAAAGTGAAACCTCTCATCAAATCTTTGATTTTGGAGAAAATACAAAAATCACAGGATGCTAGGTCGGGGATATGCGCAGGATGTGTGACGATTTGTACTTTTTCGGAGGCTAAAAATGACTTTGTTTTGTTGACCGAGTGTGAAGAAGCGTTGTCATGATGTAGGAGAACGTGGCTTTTGGGTCGTCTTTCGCGAACTTTTTCTACTACCCTGGGTAAACAAATGGTAGAATACCACTCGGCATTATCACTCTTCTGATCTTCAAGTGGAATTGTAGAGATGGGACCCGTAGCTGAGAATAAAAACGCGATAATTTTTTACCAACGTTTCTCGTCTGCCTTACTTTTGTTGGCCTGTTCTCATTTTTAGACACCTATTCACAAGATTGCTGTTTTTTTTTTGGCTTGAAAACAATAAATCCATGTTTCGTCTCCTGTGAGAATGTCATAAACAGCATTAGAATGTCCGAGGTCATACTTAGGTAGCATCTGTGAGAACCATTCCACGCGAGCCCGTTTCTGCTCCGCTGTCAGTTCATGAGGGATCCAGCGACAACAAAGTTTCCGAACTTCCAATTCTTCGTGTAAAATTTTCTGAATTTGGCTCATACCAATCTCCAATAGTCCTCGAATTATCTCATAGATGATCCGCTGGTTTTCTTCAATTAGCTGCTTAACAGTAGCCACATTATTTTCGTTGACGGCAGTTGACGAATTTCGTGAAGGACATTCACGAAATTCGTCATGTAAAGAAACACGACCTCTCTCAAATTCCGCAAACCATCATCTCACGCTGCTCTAACAAGGTGCTTCTCTCCCAAAAGCATTTTGAAGACGAGCGGCACAGTCTTGCGGAGAGAGAGAACTTTTAAAATCATAAAAAATCATCGCTCTAAAGTGTTCTCGACATAATTCCATTTTCGTTGCGTACGTAGAACTTTGATGTGTGATAAAAAACAATTGACAAATGATTTCCCGCGAATTGTTTTTTTTATTACTAAGAAGGTTGCAATGTTTAAATATATATAACATTCGAAATTCAAATAGTTCCGATTAGCTAGAAGTGCAAAACTTTTAGTGTGCCACATGTATTACATTAGCATATCAAAAGTAGTTGCCTTTCCTAAAATATAGTCGTTGTAACTTGTGACAACTAGTAGGTACTTGTGATAACAATCAACAAGGACACCTCTCCCCTATAGGTCACCTATCCCTAACCTAAACCGTAGGTAGTCAAAGGATAAAAATAAAAACTTGCATATAATAACCTATACAACTGTCAATATTATTGTGGTTAAAAATAATGCTACTTAAAAATATGGT
>LUGF01007351.1:21319-57135 GCA_001625245.1 Calycopis cecrops | reverse complement strand
CTCCTGTGAGAATATCATAAACAGCATTAGAATGTCCGAGGTCATATTTAGGTAGCATCTGTGAGCACCATTCCACGCGAGCCCGTTTCTGCTCCGCTGTCAGTTCATGAGGGATCCAACGACAACAAAGTTTCCGAACTTTCAATTCTTTGTGTAAAATTTTCTAAATTTGGCTCATACAATCTCCAATAGTCCTCGAATTATTTCAATTAGCTGCTTAACAATAGCCACATTATTTTCGTTGAAGGCAGTTGAAGGCCGTCCTTCACGAAATTCGTCATATAAAGAAACACGACCTCTCTCAAATTCCGCAAACCATCATCTCACGGTGCTCTAACATGGTGCTTCTCTCCCAAAAGCATTTTGAAGACGAGCGGCACAGTCTTGCGGAGAGAGAGAACTTTTAAAATCATAAAAAATCATTGCTCTTAAGTCTTTTCGACATAATTCCATTTTCGTTGCGTACGTAGACCTTTGATGTGTGATAAAAAACAATTGACAAATGATTTCCCGCCAATTGTTTTTTTTATTACTAAGAAGGTTACAATGTTTAAAAATATATAACATTCGAAATTCAAATAGTTCCGATTAGCTAGAAGTGCAAAACTTTTAGTGTGCCCCATGTATTTAATTAGCATATCAAAAGTAGTTGCCATTCATAAAATATAGTGGTTGTAACTTGTGACAACTAGTAGGTACTTGTGATAACAATCAACAAGGACACCTCTCCCCTATAGGTCACCTATCTCTAACCTAAATCGTAGTAATTTAAAGGATAAATATAACTACTTATAATTACCTAAGCAACTATCAATATTATTGTGGTTAAAAATAATGCTACTTAAAAATATGGCTACCTGTGATTAAAAATTATAGATAGGTTCCTAGGTAAAGATTTTTCATACTCAAGTAGGGACTGTTCAACTTGAAACCGTGCATGGGGGTCAGGTTCCCATCCTGGCCCCTCGTCCCAATGCTCCAACGGAGCACGCCACTCCGGTGATCCCAATCCACGCCGCCATCTGCTAATTCGGAGGGACGGGTGGAGGGTGACCCCGACCGACACCCAGGGTCCAAGCATCAAACGGCCGCAGAGGACAGGGAGGATGGCAAGGACACACCGCTGTCTCCTCTTCCTCTGCGGCCCTACCGCCAGCGCATCGGACGGAGCGCCCCCGTTCGATCGCGGGAGACAGCGCGCGGCAATGACACACCGAGACACCTCTCCTCCCGCGATCCCCTCCTCCATGGACGCATCCAGAGCGAGTATTAGGGAAGCCCACTCGGAGCGTCCCCTCCTGGGATCCCTCTTGACTTCTCCGTGGTGGCTCAAGCCACGGTTACTAAGCCCCCTCACCACGACAAGGTGGAGATCCGTCGAGGGGGTCATAGACTAGCCCATTCCAACCTTTTTTGAGATAAGTTATTAGTATGTACCTAGAAGAAAAAAGAAGTACACAAAAATAGGAGAAGCAATGACTTGTCCCTTTAGCTCTGTCATAAATTTTATTTCATCTCTAGGTACTTTACAATGTCTATAGATATTCTAATGCCTTGCTCTATTCCATTTGTTGATCAAAGTATCGGTTAATTCACTATCTACACAAGGTTTTCGATAGTGACAAGTTTCATTAGTGTATAGATATCACGGCGTTGCTCTGTCTGTGTAATCCATTCATTCAGTTCGTATTTTGCCGTTTCATGGAAGCTATGCTAATAATGATAACAGCAAAAAAACTTCCACTCGATTTTATTAGGTATTTCCAAGAATATGTATGTAGAAGCTCTGACTGACGTTAGTCACCTTCAACCTACCTCGGTATAAGAAATAAAAACACTCTGACCTCGAGGTCCTAATGTTTTGGCCATTGGCCATTTGATGAATTTACGAATTTTATTTAGGTAGTCGCCTTAAATTGGATGGGATGATAAATTCATAGACTTGACATGACATGAGCCCCACATGAATTGCTAAATGCTCAGTTGCAAACTGTATTTGTGGGAAAACCTACATGTCAAAAATTGAGAAAGTTCATTTACGGGCTAAATGGAACAATTGGCGTAGATAGCCACCAATTACGATCTTCAAAAGCTCCATCCGTTATGGTGTTAAAAATATTTTGCAAATGACCAATTTTAGAGAAATGGCAAATTTAATAAAATTATAAGCGAAATGAGCACACGAGCAGAAAAAGTCGGGTATTTAAGTATTCCGTCTGGCGACTGGTTTCATTGCCACGCGGAGCTCGTCCCGGCCATTAGAGGTTTTTTCTATTTAGTTTATGTTATGAGTACAAGTGTAGATACATGCTACATTTGACTACACAATGACATTCTCTACTTAGATATATTTTTTATTTAATATAAGTTACGAATACAAGTGTACATGCTATATTTGACTACACAATGACATTCTCTACCTAGATATATTTTCTATTTAGTATAAGTTTTGAGTAAGTACAAGTGTACATGCTACATTTCACTACACTGACATTCTCTACCTAGTTATATTTTCTATTTAGTATAGGTTATGAGTACAAGTGTACATGCTACATTTGACTACACTGATATTCTCTACCTAGATAAAGTTTCTATTTAGTATAAGTTATGAGTACAAGTATACATGCTACATTTGACTACACTGACATTCTCTACCTGGATATATTTTCTATTTAGTATAAGTTATGAGTACAAGTGTACATGCTACATTTGATTACACTGACATTCTCTACCTAGATATATTTTCTATTTAGTATAAGTTATGAGTACAAGTGTACATGCTACATTTGACTACACTGACATTCTCTACCTAGATATATTTTCTATTTAATATAAGTTATGAGTACAAGTGCTATTTTTAACTACACAATGACATTCTCTGCCTAGATATATTTTACTATACCGTTTATGTATGTTTTATGTGTAATTTTCCTTAATTAATATATAATAGTAAATGTTTGAAATGTTAGTAACACATGGAATTTATTACACTATCTCTTATAACAGCAAACAACAAAGAAAATCTCAATTGAACTTTAATTAAACAAAATGTAATTATAACTAAGTAAGTCAACAAACAAAAAGTAAGAGGAGGCAGGGTCATGATCAACAGGATCGGCATGACCGGGAAGGTATTCCTTGCGCACATGATAGCGCCTTAAAAGTGATAGTTATACAGCCGAGCTTCGTATAGTTTGTAATGGTGGAGGAGGGAAGCAAGCAAGAGGGGCTAGTCATAAGATATCTCCACATATGGATGTTCATAGACATAGTCACCAAATAGCACCAATTGCTCGAGTGTATTTCTATACTATAAAATATATAATATTCGATTTTTTTTTCTCTTGCGGTAAAAACTGGTAATTTCACGTAGCGCCGTGCTAGATCATTAATATAAAACAAACAACCTGCAGTTTTTCACTCGACACATTTTCATTATAAAAAACACTCTAAGGGGTGTTTTTTCAATGCTTTTTATGAAATCAATCATTCACTTACAACCGCGTTAAGTATAGGTTAAAACTTTTTTAATCATTAATATTTCATAGCGTTCTTTGTACATAAGCTTCTTTTAACGAAAGCCGAGGCGGAGGAAGTAGTATGAAAAGGTGTCACGAATCTGCTAACCTCTGTTCGTATAGAAGTTTTTTTTTGTTTTGATTTTATGGTCAATATCTTGTACGACTGCTTTTTTACTCCTAAGATAAATAAATATAAACTACTTATAAAGTTTACAGTATTTAGGCACTTAATTTTTATCAACGTTTAACGTTGCCATGTTCCTACAAAATAATGAAATGCCACTAAGTAATGAAAGAAATATCTATCATCCAAAAAATATTAAGAATATTATAATATATGCTTTTAGCATACAGCATGATCCAATCGAGCAGTCAGTCAGATTAATATTTGTCTACTGGACAACTAATTGATAAGATACCGACATGTAGGTAAGTACCTATTCGCACCTTTATTTGTTAGACAACGAAATGTCATGTTACAAAAAGCAAAAGAATGAAAAAGAAAGAAATCAAGAGAGATCGAGCGAGAGAGAAAAACAGACATTGCACATGCATACGTTACATGAAGCGTTTAAACTTTAAAATAAAACAATTCCCCGAATATGTCGTACGCCGAGTGATAAGGTATAATTTGGAGTCACATTACGACATGTGTCCCAAAGGGTTGGGTCTCATTAGTGTCAGATGCGCCCTGACAGCGGGCCGACCGGCTTGTGCGGGTTTTTATTGGAGTGTCATAATAATGATATAGCTTCTTTAATAGACCTTGAAGGTTTCACTAGGCTGAGTGCTGATAGAGGATGCACCAACAACAAGCACACTTGATCTTACTGGTATTTTAATATTTGACCATTTCCTCTCTAAGAAAAAATCCGCGTAAATTTCGATCCAGTGGAAAATAGAAAATCATCCCATGGCTTTCGATAGGAACATTTTTTTCGAGATAAAATCTATCCTGTGTGAATCCAATTTACCCTCTATGTGTGTGCCAAATTTCATGAAAATCTGTTTAGTAGTTTTTGCGTGCAAAACGAACAAACAAACAAACAAACAAAACAACTTTCACATTTATAATATCAGTAGGATAATTTCTAAGATAATATAAAAAGCATGGCACTCTAAAATCTATGTCGGATTTAATAAATAACATTGTGTTTATATTTAACAATTATTTAGATATATCAATGTGACAACTACTAGTATAAACAGAGATGGTCCTTTGATCTTTATAAAGCAGCAGTAAAATGATTATATATTAATGCTTTTTTTTTGTTCTTTTTAGATCACAGAAATGAAAGCCTTACTCCTACTATGAGGTTGCATTTCAATAGGCATCGACGTATTTCATAGTTAATTAAACCTAAAGTTATTCACGTATAGTTCACTATTACACGTATTGTGTTACCCATGCGGAGAGGAGTACCTAATTCGGATCATTAAGTCACAGTTCAATTTCATATTGAACATTATACGCTTACCGCATTGACGAATGGAAATCTAAGAGCACGTCACTACTGCTCATAAAAGGCATAGTGACAATGTATGTATGGAGGTTAACCCTTTTTCGACCATAAATCTACCTAGACTTGTCCCCCGACTTGTCTCTGTTCACTTGTATCAGTCACTAAAAAAACATTACATATTTAACAGTAATTCCTAAAAATCATTGATTAAACGTTACTTTTATGCATATACCTAATTAGAAATTTTACACTAAACTTTGTTTTATCCATATGTCATAATGAAAGCGCAATATCAAATAATTTGAAAACCAATAAATAATTTGAAGAGTGTATAAGATATTTTAAATTACTCAATCTTTGCTCACAGGTTGTCAGCCTTTATACAAACCTAATTCGTTTAGAATGGTAATCAGCTTTCAACATGCTTCAGCTGGCAAGAGCAATACATATAGCAGTACAAGTAACACAGTTCACTGGCCTGAAATTTCAAAAGTACGTACAATTTTTTTTGGCTGATTTTATACATATCAGAAAGTCGACATAATGCGCGGTTCAATTAATAAATACAAACGTGAAAAATTACTACATTTAAAAAGTTTTCTTTGCGATTTTTACATTTATATTCTGCATATTGGAGCTGTTCATATTTCTAAATGTATAGTAGATACTTAACTACCATTATATTTTGTAAATTTTTATGTAATTCGCATCTTCTTTTGACGTGTTTATAAAACACCGTTTGATGATAATTTCATTGTCAACTGTTGTTGTCCGCAGGTACATAAAAATCTGTTATTTTGTTGTTTCAGCATTTACATTTTGCAGTATTAGAATAACCGTTAATTCTGTAAAGCGATTTGTAGAAAAATCTGTTATTTCGTATTAAGTTCAACGTACAAACCGGTACATATAATATTACCGTTGGATGTTTCCCGCGGACGGAAGGCTGCTCTCATTAGGCAGTTTCCTGTAGATTTGCCTCCACCTGTCGGTACCTGGGGCTGACGTACCTGACGAAATTAATTACGTTGATTAATACCGCGGCCTTGGGTTTGGCGAGCGAATTATTTTGCAAACGTAACGGAGTGTAGCAATTAGACTAGCTGTGTCCCGCCGAATCACCCGCGTCAACTCTTAGTATATTTTTATAGTATTGTAAAATTGTTTCAATTAGTTCTATTTGTGATAAATAAAATAATACAAAATAAAATTATAAAGCAATAAAAAACGCTGACAAAAACTAAAAAATACATCAAAGAACAACATATTGTTGGCAGCAGTCTCTAACAAGAAGGTGAACCTAAGTTTAAGCCAGGACACTGATTTTCTAGAGTTTCTAGACCATTCTAATTTTATTTTCTATTTTCGCAGCATAGTAAATAAATCTTTTGATGATTCGATAGTCATCTAAAGATTTATTTATTATGACGTATTGCCTTCCCTGTCGTGCAATTAGGATGTAATGCAGCTTGGCACTACACCTAACTAAAAATAGTTTTACTTGCCATTTATCATCTGAATTTTTCCCTTTTTAGACAGTTGAGATGCTAAAAAACAGCAGATGCTCTACGAAGTAGGGCAACATCGTCAACTTCCGGACTCCGGACAAGGTGGCAACTGGCAGCGCTCGAATCACAGGTACGAATGCCTGCAGACATTTTGTGTAATAAATAAAAAAGTTAGGTCAGTTTTTTCCTGGTTTTTGTAAGGACTTATGATGTATAATAAATATTGTACTTATCTATAAAAATGTAATATTTGTTATATAATACATACAAATCTTCATAGTACAAGATAATTAATTTGTAAATTAAAAATAAAATGTTATTTGATTTACGATTTTCACTTGTTAATTAATTTAAATATAAAATTTAATAACACTCGCTGGATTTTAGACCTACAAAACAACTTATTTGACTGGCCTGAAAATTCAAAAGTCCCCTATGTAAAGCACTAAATATTTTGTTGGAATTTGGTAACATCTGAGGATCTGAGAAAGTCGACACAATGCATGATAAGATTAATAAATACAAACGTGAAAACTTACTATTTTATTTAAGATTTTCATTTGTTAATTAATGAATTGAAATGAATAAAAACTCACTCACAAGATTCTAGACCTAAGAACTTATTTTCATTTATAGATTTTTATTATTAAAAAAATAATTAATAATGTTAATGCTTAATGACCTTGAAAATACAGATTTATATAACATTTTTAGACCTAAGAAGAACTTGATTTTCTTTATAGATAGATCCTTGTTACTTTTGCAATTAATAATGTTAAGCATATTAAAAGTTTTTAACTCGCTTTACCAATCTACAGTAACAAAACAGCCTATTTAATGCCGAGTGTTAGAAACATAAGTAAAACTTTATTTAGGTACCAATATAATTTATATAAAATTTAATTTATAAAATAAAATATCGATAACATTAAAATAAAAGTATATTTACATAATAATCGGTCCGGTTCACTGCACTCCGTTTTTTCCCTGAGCTCACCCGCTTATTTGCCATCATTAATCATTATTTTGGATGCACTGGATACGCTACACATTTTGAGAAAATAACCCTTTTTTGTATTTTAATATCGCTCGCAAACTACGTATCATCGGACGGTGGTTTTAAATTACGTTTTAAAGATTTCGCATTTATCTTTGCGAACTGGTTTTATTGTTGATTGTATAAAAAACTTTGCGGATTGATTATTATATGTGGGTTTAAATTGAAAGAGAGAATTTGGAAATTGGCAAAGTAATACAGTTTTTATGCGGCATGCTTGATAAAATCCTTGGATAGAAAATATTTTTAAGCAGTACTTGTCAATTTCGCCTAGACGCAACAAACTCCAGGGCTCCAGGGACTATAGTCTCTTTTTGCGAGACAGTCTAGTTGAATAAGAGTCCATGTTGTCAGTTGAATAAGAGTGGTTCCATGCGTCGTGTTCATCTACAATACAGAGGCAAAAAAACATTTTTTTTATGGTATAGGAAGGCAAACGAGTAGTCCGAGCCATTTTCATGACCATCTACGCCCATAGACATCCGCATAGAGGTTATACAGATGCGCTGCCCTCCTTTCTCATTCACCGCACGAAACGCGACAGCACATTTGTTACTTTACGCCGGTCTGGTCTCGTGTAAACAAGAGGTACCTCCTCGGTCATGTCGTCGCAAAAAAGTCATCCTAGAGTAAGACAATTAGTTACGGGAGCCCCTGGGTTTAATAATTATACCTTTTTGTTGGATTAGGTTCATTTAGACGTAGTATAGTAGTAGTACTACCTCTAGTCCCTCTTTTTATTACGGGTATCTTACTGAACATTTCCCTTGCGCGAAAAAATCAAGGGTCAAAAGTTATGATTTAATTTATTATATTAATTTTTTTTAAGTATTTTTTTCCTGTCGGGTATGATAAAATATGGAAATATGATTTGATATGACGCTTAAATTCTTATCGGAATTTATTTTAAGTGTAATTTATAAGTTGGTTATTTGTACAGATAACAGAAGAAGAACGAATAAAGACAAAGGCCATAAATATCATTGTCTTTGTCTTCTGAAGTACAGCACAAACATAGTTTCTTTATCTCTATTTCCTATTTTAAAATCCGATTGCATAGAATAAATTTGCTTAAAAATATGCGTGGAAGTTGTTCCAAACGTGGAATTCCCCATATATATCTTTCAAGAAACTTCAGTAGCATATTCGCGGGGTTAAGCGAGTGGCGCGGGGTGTGGGCGAGCGCCGAGCGGTGACAGATGCGCTGCATTGCCGTCGCGCCAACTCCAGCCACCACGCAGGGCCGCACTCAGCGGTATGTCGACCTAGAAAATAAATTTACTTTTTTATATTAGAGTCATAGTTTTTAACTATTTAAAATACAATTTTTAATTGCAAAAGGCTTTATTTTACCTACTTAAGAAAATATTGTTACTGAGGTTTTTTTTAAATAAATTTTTGAAGGTACTATGTTAATTATCGCAATTGTGTCTTCAAATTTTTTAGGGCACGATGAAGCGATAAACACGTCCAAAGGGTCAAAAAAAATACACCTGAGTTCTCTATAAAAGAGAAAGATGATAGCTCCGAACACAAATAAATAATTAGGTAAGCAATAATTTAATAAAGTACAATGAAACAATCTTATTCGTGTAGACTTAATAAATAGTCTATAGTCCAGATATTATTCCCACAAATCTACACTTAATATCTTATTATATTATCATTTATCTTCTCCTTATTAGTAAAAAAATAATCTTAATGCATGTGATAATAAACGACCAGGCAATCTTTGTGTATTTTGAAATGGAAAGTTAACAAATAGTAAAGTTATCTTTATAAGGTGAGGTTATGTACAAAATTACAGGACTAATATGATAAAATAGAACAAATGCAATAGGTCCCTTTTTGACAAAACACATTTTAAGTAAAACGTAAACTTAAAATAAAAACACACTATTGATATAAAACGTTTAAAATACGACCCTGGTCTAAAACAGCGAGGGAGCACCGATGACAAAATACAAATTTTATTTTATTAAATTCAAAAAAAGCCTCCAATGATTGATAGGAGCGCGCCCCCGACGCGGCTTCATAACTGCATAACTCTTGCTACTCAATAAAATGCCTCATTGATTTACGTGATCCACTACTCTAGATACACGTATTGTTTTTATGTTCTACTTGCATGTACCTTCTATGGGACTTTGCTTTGAAACGCGCGCTTAGCCGGGTGTTCTCTTGTTTTCAAAACTCGTAATACAAAATGGCATCTCAATCTAATTGAAGTTATAGTAAATTCTTATCAAAAATAATTTCAAGAACTCTTTTCAATTATTTCGATCTATCGAATACCTTATATGGTCTCGACGAATGGATATTAAAAGAAAATAATATACGCATACTAATTAGAATAAGTACACGTATTTCAACTTTTTCTAACAACAAAAAAACAAACAAACAAACATACAAAGTTTCGCATTTATAACATTAGTAGGATGTATGCTACAGTAAAGTACCGAAACTTAAACCAGTGCAAAATTTAAGGCTGTATTTACAAAATGATACCTACGTTCACTTCCCCCGTTGGGACTCAGAACGGGCACACGAAAGAGTTCTTAAATCGATTAAAATAAAAAAATGAAAAGGTATAGTAACATAACTGGCAATGAATAAAGCGATCAGCGATTATAATAATTATAACGAGTGCGAGCGGTAATAAAGAGCGGTGACGAAGGGCGGGAAGGTTTAATGTGGAGCGCGGGGTGGGCGGCTGACCGCAGCGCCAAGATATATCGGAGCGCCTGCGACTTGTTTACAAGAACACGACACAAATGGCCCCGTATAAAATATTGTTTTGTTGCGTTACGATCCGAAGTATAAAGGAGATTAAAAATTAAAATAGGGCAGATATAATTTATATATTAAATGTCAATATTTATATCAGCTGAATATGAGGAGAAATTCACTTTTTTTAGAAGAGTGTGTATCATATCAGAAACAAAGTAACGATTTGTATAAAATGGAACTCTCCACGTCTTCAATTCTGGTTGAAGGGATTTTCGCAATGTTACATCCTC
This sequence comes from Calycopis cecrops, assembly GCA_001625245.1. Classification (NCBI taxonomy): domain Eukaryota; kingdom Metazoa; phylum Arthropoda; class Insecta; order Lepidoptera; family Lycaenidae; genus Calycopis; species Calycopis cecrops. The sequence goes on along the minus strand of LUGF01007351.1, from coordinate 46,566 downwards.
TATAACATTAATGTTAACAAATTTCTTCTTTATCGATAGGATAATAAAGTGGTACGGATAATTGCATACTGTTAACTCAAATAAATTCGAGCATGTGATACTTTCTCAAACAAAATTCATTCGCCTCCATATAATGCTACATCTTGGTAACAGGAGTCCTATATATCACTTGACGTGACGTGGCTTTAGTCTGTCGAAACAGCATCCTCAATCAGTCCCTGATAAAGGTACCAACTGACCGACCGCCGAAACAGAGGTGCGTTGTTGCGAATCAGACAAGGCATCAGGTTTCTTTAGATAGATTTTTACTCCAACACTGTCAGCAGGTAGTAGCCATTCGCTACAGAAGAATGTTGAAACTAAGAAGGTTAATAGTACGAGGAGTACAATAAACTGTGTACTCAACAATATTTAATTTCCTGAAATTTCATTTAGTTTATTAAAGTAAAGTTGCTTCACAGCGAAAATTTGGGACATGAGAAGACTTATGACGACTAAGACTAAAAGACGGCACTAGTCCGAACCTACCTTGGTCAAGGTTACCTACCTATAATTCTGTCTACCTATAATCCAATGACAATTGATTGTTAAAATTTAGACATGAAAAACTTATGACGACGAAGACTAGTTTAAAAGTGTAAAGTGGAACGTATCAGGTTTCGCCACGGGGCAGTCCGCATCGCAAGGGATGCTTTACGCAGTTAATTTAAAATTCTCATCGGTACAAAACGCGGAGGGTAGCGTTTGCGTTTTATGGCTTACAACGTGCGAATGCATTGTTTGTGACGCTCCTTTGCGGCGGAGGACGTATTTTAATATCGTTAATTAGGTGTTACGAGCTTTTAGCAGCATTTGCTACTTGTTTAAATGTTCCTGTAGCATCAGCAACGAAGTTAAATGTTTTAGACAAATAATATTATATAAATATTGTATTTGTTGTTGATAGTTTGTAAACCGTATTGTATATGTTTATAGGTATTTATTCTTGTGCCTAGAGTATGGATGGAGATACTTATTATCTGTTAAATCCTGCTTTGCGGATGTTTGTCGACGCGTTTCCGAAGCAAGTGACACTGAATAGTGAATACACAAGTGTCTACACATTTCCGAGCCGTGTGTTAAGTAGGCTCTTATATTCAAATAGACATTGTCGATCGTAAAAATATCTTTTGCTCATAAGGATTTTGTACCTATTTAAAAGAAATACATTGTATCAATAAGGGAGGAAAGAAATACTTCCTGCGTTCACTATTTCCGAAACGAATAATACCGAAACGAAAATAAAAATTACAAATACTTTATATTATTTGTTTTCCTAACTGGACCTAGTAAGGATACCTATCACACGTCAAGAAATGTAATATTTTCTGTCCATATGTGCATATCAACATTATGCTTCACAGAGGGCTAAGTCGTTTTCTTCTGCCTAGGCAGAACAATAAGAAGCTATTTGATAAGCAAATCCTATATTATCTGGGAAGCAAACGGAGTTGCAGAAATTTTGTCTTCATTGAGAAAAATGATGAGGAATAAACTATTTATAGATTAATTCAATGCTATTTTACAATGGAAAAACGAAGACACCTCAATAAACAAAGGCGAAGTAACGAAACGCGAGCAAAACTTTCTTACTAATTAATTTAATCCCTTTGAGCCCTATCCCATTAGCCTAATTGAACTGCGGTGTACATGTCAATTCTTTGGTTCTACTAAATTGTTGCTGGTTCGAATTTATATTTAACGTTCATGTATATAAAGTGCAATTTAAGTTCTATAGTTTGATAAAATGATAAGGGGTAGGCACTTGTATCGTTTTGCATAAGTGTAGTGAACCTAATGTTCTATAGTTTGATAAAATGATAAGGGGTAGGCACTTGTATCGTTTTGCATAAGTGTAGTGAACCTAATGGGTTTTTCATTAAAAAATAATAATGTTCTTATTATCTTCAGTTGAACATGAGCTTGTCTTTCGCAACGTACTAAAAATTAAGATCTAAAAATGTTTTTTTATGATTATTCATTCTACTTTTTCTATTAGATAATGTTACTGGATCCTTTTCCTCCGTAGGTACGAGACTTTCATTTGTAAACACCTCTAACGATGTAAGCCTCCAGGCGTTGGTAATTTTATAGTTTGTTTGGAAGACTTGTCTCAAGTTTCGTCTCACATTGTGCTGATTTTTTACTAATGATTCTCTTTAATGAAAAAAACATTTCTTTATTAAAGATTGCAGAACTACACAATCAAACACAATTGCTAATGGAATATTTTAATAATACTAAGGAATGTTTTGTATATTATAAACTCCTCTGACATATTCTACCATCTTACGAGTATAGCGGGTTTTAAGCTTTCGGGAGTGCTACACCAGTTTGAGATCCCACCCAAATGCTTTATCATTGCTTTCAGTAACTTTCCTTACAGTTGTACTAACTCTATTAGTTATTTAATAACTATAATATTTTGTTTCTTTACTTGTTCGAGTGCCTACATATTTGAGGTAAACTTTTAATGTCTATATAGCATCATAAGAAAACTTGAACATAAATCAATGTACAAAATATTGACCATCACGGCATACTTGTTTGTTTGTTTGTCGATCAGGAAACTTGATAATTTCTTTATGATGTGTATATGAAGACATTAAACGGTTCAGATATGGCGATAATATAGTTGTAATTTTACGATTAACATTTATTTATACAACAAAATATAACTTATTTTGTGAAAATTTTAGCCAAAGTATCTTCAACGAGAACAAATTTAAGACATTTATTATCTATTTGAATGTGTAACTTTTAAAAATTGTCATTTTGAGCGTGGGAAAAGTATCTTTCTTTCCGAATAAAGAAAGCGTTAAATAATTTAATATTAAGAGACGAGATAAAATACATCTAATTACCTATTATTGACTTACGTCCTTTTCTCTACTCTCCTTACAGATAAGACATATGAAACTGCCGCAAATCACATGAAACGCACTCACTTTATGGTCTGTCTACTCACCAGTCTACTCACTCTACTTCACCAGTAGTGCCTGGTGAAGAGAGCAGGAGTGCCTGCTCTCTTCACCATTTTTTTCTTTGTTTCAACAATAACATAACCTCTTCCTTAGATGTAGCCAGAGAACCGTGTGTGATCCTTTGTTTCCCATGCTTGTATTGATTCCTGCACACCCACTACACTCTTCATACAAACAAAGTTCTACTTTTTCTTCATACCATTTGCACAAAAAACAATCTAAACGTTTAAGAACTTAGCTGGGCCCTAAATAATGATTTGTGTAATTTTGTATTTAACTTTAAATAAAATAAAGTAAAATTCATAAACGTCTTATTTTCCTTTACTTACTGAACCCTAAAAATGTTGTGTTAAACAGACTAGAAGCAATTTTCAATATTTGTTGAAATGTCCTTTGTTTAAAAGCAATTCAAAGCGAGCTATTAACGATATGGCCTTTTCCCGTAAACATGCTATTCCATATTTGATTAGCCGACTATCGCACGCAACGTTTCATATACCCCAACGTTACTTATGATAAATATTGTCCAATGAATTACTTTTTTAGTGTTTTGATAGCTTGGTCATCGTCCAATATCCTTGATACGAAAAATTAAACAAGTCTAATGGAATATTTGGTAGAATTTCGACGAACTCGTTGTTCCTTGAGCGTCATTGATTTCTGTGTAGTGGATTCATTTTGCTTTCAAGTAGCTGAGGAATAGACGCCTAGGTGATCGTAGACTTGTGATTGATACTGATGAAAAAAGCTTTACGCATATTAGTTTATATTATTTTAACATTTTTATATTATAGTTAGTATATATAGTTATATTATAGTAACAGCTATACCTACTGTCGCGATTCATGTTGGAAGATTCAGATGCGTTGCTCTTCTCTCTCGTCCCCTCGTGTAGGCGGGAGGAAGAACAAAGGTAATATCTGTATAACCTCTATGAGGTTGTCAAAACACGATGTTTATTTATTTTTACAATATTTAATTAAATACACCTTTGTAAAATAAAATAAGGGAAACTATCAGTTGCAGCTTTTTCGTTTCTATCGAAGCTCATAAACATTCGCTTACAAGGTGGTGGAGTTTTGCGACGACACGCCCGGGTTGGTACCACCGCCTCGCCTGTTCCTGTCGCCATAACGTCAATGCTTGACATTGTCGTGTTTAGATTTGGAGGGCGACGTAGCCGGCACACTCACGCACGAGGTATCATATCCTAGCTTCCTGGTCGGCAACGCACCATTAACATCTTTGTTGTTATAAGAGTCGGATGTCTCTTTCCAACAGGAGAAACGACTGCTCGTTTGCCTTCCATTATGTATAAAAAAAATCGCAATGACGCTATGCAGTGAGCGGTCCCAGGTGGTGCTGGCATAATTAGGTTGCAATGCAGCAATGAAAAACGTACCTATATTCATTATTAAAACTTTTTTTATAATAAAATACAATAATTAACAAAAATATTTTAAATTTATAAAATTTGATCGTTGATCAACACGCACGAAACTAAAAAACTATAAGAGAAATAGCTATAATAATATCCAAATTCTTTTGTTTCAATGTCGCTATTATAAGCGTAGCATAACGAACTTCCGTGAAATGGGGTAAAAGTACCGCGGGCCATGTGTCCGCCCCGAGTTCGATTCCCGGGGGGAGCCACTGGTGGACCTAATGTCATGCCTATTATTCCTCGATATATCTTTCTTTCGTGTCCGCAAATGTTGGAGTAATTTCTCAATTGTTTCCTTTGTGATAAAATATTTTCAATGCGTACAGGCATGCCACAAAAGAAATGTGCAAGTGAAAATTACATACGGAGATTTACAGAAACAAATATTGAAGTAGGTAAAGATAAAAAAAATCTAGTCATCTCTAGATATAATTCTTTCTACCCAACTATAACCTATGTAAGGATTTCTATGTTTACTTGAGTGATTTAAATGTATTATGCGTGATATTATAAATGTGAATGTAAGTTTGTTTGTTACGTTTTCACGCCAAAACTACTTACTTCACCGATCATCGTGAAATTTAGTACACATAATCTTAGAGGTATTAGAAAGGACTTATTAAAAAAGTTACGGACGTGAGTGGGGCCGGATAAAAGCTAGTTAAAATATATTTTAAGCTGTCGGAATGCTTGTATTTCATTTCCTTGTTATTCCAAAAAGCTATTTGCACGATAGGAATAGCATAGTTAATGTAATTTCTTAAAAAGGTTTGTATTCATAAGAATGTAAGCCCAATCAATCCTTTATGCGACGAATCTAAATCAACAGCGCATCAGCAACGCATTTACATTATTATTTATAAACTTACACTTTGCGCTTACAGTACATTATTGTATTATTGGGGTCGTTATTATCATATACAATGTGTATTCAATGTTTTTCATGAGTTTATGAAAATAGAGGTAATAATAGGTAACAGGTACCTTTCTGGGGAGGATACAATTGAATTAAACGTTCTGCTGGATTGATATTGAACATCTCAAGTTCAATAGATAGAATTATGAACTTACTATTTTAATATAGTCAACGTGTACTTTGGAACCTTGCATTGATCGAGAAAGAGAACCACCAATAATAGTCTTCAAAATATTTAAAAAATAATATATTTATTTCACTATTCTACGAGTGTGTTATACAATGTCAGTATTATGTCGTTCACACACCTTTTAGTTTCACTCCCAGCAAATAGTATTTTATTAGGCGCGGGACCGAGGCCATGCATCACGGTCCGAAGGCTGCACACAATCTCATAACGCACACTGACTATCACGTCGGGCCCCACACGGCCCGGTCATCCTTTATTCAAATAAACCTTATTTTTATGGAAAACCTGCCCTTTCCGCATCAATATCAATTTCCGTGCGATTGTTGTAGAAAAAGGGATGACCCTTAAGGGAACGACGGTATTATATGTTATTTACTAACTTTATTAGGGAATATATTTTCTAGGAAAATCCCTTTTTATTCTGGATATTATGATGAATAGGTGCGTGTAAGAAGTTTCAAAGATGGTTTATATTGAAGTATTATAAGCTATATAGCACATTACTAGCTATATAGTCGTAATTAATTTTAATAAGAGTAGGTACTGCAGTGGAATGTCACCACGACTGGGGAGATATAGTTGTTATCGCGTTTCGTGCGGTTTGTGAGTCTGTGGCCCATTAGGAAAGACGTGGGCGGGGAAAGGAAAACAATGTATATGCATAGATAAGAAACGTGTGGATGTTTATGGGGTCGTTGGTCAAATGCTCATATTGTTCGTTTCTTTAGTTATAAAATTAAGAATATTATAAAATAACACTTTATTGTTCTATTTACTTCCAAACGGCTGAACACATATTCATATCCGCACTAGTCGGAAACCCACAATGTTTTCCTCACTTTAAAAAATATCATATCCTTGTAAAATCAGTGATCAATTTAAAACATAGCCTGGAGCTAAGACGCTTGAACAGTTGCACAGACTTGAACTTGACCAAGCATTCAATCAAGGAAAATGTCTGGACTTGAGATTATTTTGCATATTTTTTTAACCTATGTCTAGGGAGAGAGGCAGGTGCTCCACACAATCATTAGCAGGGGGATACGCTGCCCGGTGGATCTTAATGCCCTACCACGCGAATAAAATATGAACGGCTTGTTAATCCGTCTGAAATTAGCAACCCAATTAATAAATCGTCAAACTGTGCAATTAGAAATGCATTAAGTTTTGTCCATATCCATATCCCCTGAACATTATGTTGAATACAACCTAACTAATATTGTAAAAGTGAGTTTGTTTGTTTGTTACGCTTTCATGCCATTCCTAAGCTATGAAATAGTTTTTTTCTATAAAATGTTGCAAAGAGAAATATGTGATTGATATAGAGAACTTTATGAAAATCAATAAATTACGAATTTTTTTTTCTCTACGCAAGCGCAGCCGCGGGCGGAAAGCTAATGGTATATAACACGAAGCAATACATCAATTTCATATGTGGCCCACGACCAATAAGACAACAAACTTTAAAATATACCCTCGAAGCCGTGATCAGGAATGATTACCGCGTCACAAGTCCACTTATTATAATGAGGCTCGCTGAATCCAGGATCGATGTTATTATACGTCTGGTTTTGTTTCATAATCAGTGTTGCGTCCCGCCCGTGGGCTCCGGTAATCGCCCAATTATCTATAATTTACGACGATCAGTCTTTACTCCGGCTAGTCCATCTCTAGTTCGCCGTTTATCGATATTTGTGAACGCCTACCATGGTGGGATTTTTAAACTCATAGGTACTCAACATCGATGATGACAACACCATAATTAAGATCTATAAGGTCTAGCCCTTAAATTAATGACTCTGCACCGAAGCAAAATTAGTAGCTTTGCCATTTTGCTATTAAGTTTTTCTTTACTAATCAGCAGGTCACAAGAACTGATAATCTAGTATCATAGTTTAAGGTTTGTCATTGAGAGCAGAGGGATTAGTGACAGGACGAGCATGGATGAATTATGATTTTTGTCAGCTTCTATTCGTGAAGACGGGGCTGCAAGTATCCTATATCTGTCAACTCCTGCGTGTCATCAGTATCCTATTTCTACTATGGGATATGAATATGCAACACTCTCATATTCTACACTGTGCAGCACTCTTAGCAAGAGCTGTACAAAGAAGACTAGCTGTTAAATTAATAATGATGATGGTGAAAATTCGTAGTTTGACCATTATGCTACCATTAGTCATTAGCAGGTAGGTACCTAACAAGAACTATTGAACTTGATCAATATGAAGGGTCGCAAAACGCCGAGTTAATTTAGAAACAGTGTAGAGTTTTTTGAGACTTTTATATCTCTGATAGAGATCTGATAGATTTTTGACAATGTAATATTAGGAGTCGTCTTGGCAAAATCTTAGAAGGAAATCTTCGCTACATTTTAAATCAAAATGTTTTTCGTGTATTAGTGTTTTCCTAGAGATAGTGCTTCTTTATGCCCTAGAGATCAAATTCATGATGTTATTAAGGGCTATTTAGAACTAAAATATACTCTGGTGATATATCCGATACGTACAATGTACCAACAAGCAAGCTTATGCTTGCCTGTAGAAAGTGCATGCCATAGAATTCTCCTATATTATTTCAATTATAACTTCAAAGTCTCAGCTGCTACAGTTAAATACGTATAAAATGATCTAAAACAAAAACAGGTTGATTTTGTACAAGCGCTGGCGTTGACCCGCCCCCGGCGGTTTTTTTCTTTTAAAATTCAACCTTAATAAGTTTTTCCTATTGGCCGCCGCCAAATTGTATGTTTCGAGATAAAATTTATAGCAGGTGCAGCGGAGTCGATAAATTGTTGATAGCAATCGATACACGCGATTGGATGCGAGAAGCCCAATAGCAACAAGTTTCTGTTATTTATTTACTTTAGACAGTCGAAGTAAAAGTATTTATAAACTTTTTTTTTAAATATTGTAAAAAAATATTTTTTTTTTGAAAAGAAATACTTAGCAATAAAAAATATTGATAGAAATATTTATTTTTTATAATAACATTGTTATTATCAGTAATATCATTATGGTTCATTATTTATTATATATTTATTTAGTTACATAAAACGGTTGGACAGCAACTACATTACATAACTTGCTTAAAAAAAAGAACATAGTTATTATTTATCATTTAACTTATGAATTAAATAGGTACCGTTGACACTCTTACATACCTATCCTCACAAAATAGTGGACATGCGCGTACTAGGTACATCATTTTATTTATCTGCGACTAAGTCACACTCAGGGTGGTTCAGTAGAGTACGACACACAGGTCCGGCACGTTGGTTATGCAAACAGTTTATGGCGACGAATCCTTCTGTAATTTCGTGGTACATAAAATCGACAATACAGATTATGGAGATCGGAACAATCTATATGTCCACGAAAGGCTTTGAGTGCTACTATGCTCTTGATAGCCTCGTCTCACCTCTAAGGAATTCAGTCCCATTCATGATCTGGTATAGATAAATAGTAGAAATGTAAGTATAATGCCAAAAATAAATAAGATTGGTACTATAACTTGTTCATTTTATTGCGGTTGCAAGTATCTGCACATCCTATTGGTTTATAATTAGTAATTATAGAATGACTAAAAAGCCCAATCAGTCAATCTTAGCGACGACCGTCTTGGCGTTCTATAATAATTGTATTTGTTTTAAATTCTCCTTCTCATAGTAAACTCCACAAACTACGAGAAATGATAAGCAAGCTGACATTCTTACGATATTACCTATATTAGTGAGAGGTACCTTCCCGGCCGTGAAGACCCATTTCAGCTGCAGTATGCATAGTATGACCTCATATAAAATTATGTTTCTCCATGCAGAAGGTAGCTGATGTAGAGGGTCGTCTTGACCGTCGATAAAAGTTAGGTACATAGCTGCCGTTGCAATTGTAGTGATATTTAAACACCTTTTAAACGTCATCTTTTAGAGGTGAGCATCCAGCCGAATTGGAATGGCGCAACCGGGGAGGTACCTACCGGTGGAAAGTGATAGTTGTGCTGTCACATTTTGTGCGGTATATAAGTAACCTATGGAGGGCAATCCATCTGTATTTAAACTTTTATGCGGATGTATGTGTGCGGTAGTCCTGAACATATATCTGCTCGTTTTCCCCCTTATACTATAAACAAACGTCTTACAACTGAACTAGAAATGGAAATCGTATATAAAAAAGTTTGTATATAGTTTACACCGACCACAAAATTCGGCGGTACTCCCAAACGCGATCTCGCGTGACTAGTGGGCGGGAACCACCATTACAATTAAAATATAGTTCGGTGCGTTCCAGGCACTAAACACGACTTCAAACCTCCCGAGGTCAAAATCAATTTGTCCGACGTAGAAAGTTTGAACCAATTTCCTCTGGAGCAGCTCTGTATAGATACATTGTATTCTTCATGTTATAGCTTTAGATATGGATTTTCTTTGATGTTTAATTAGTAGTAGGGTAGTAGGGATGAGAGATGCCTATTGTACGTACATTAAAGTTTCTAAAGAAATAGTCAGTGCACTTTATAGTTAGACATATTTTATTGCTTAGGTAATGCGTTGCCTGCAAGGCCAAGGATATGCCACCACGGCATGAACCATCCGGAATGAAGGGTTAGTTTTATAGATCGAATACAAAATGACCTACAGTAAGCCATTATTCTTTTTAGCTACACAACGCTTCAAAAATCTAATTAACAGCCGTAATATTAACACGTTAGATCACGAGTGTTTTTTTAAACTCAAAGCGGCCGCCACTCCGACTTAATTTCGTTGTAAACAAATTAATGGCATTAGTACACGTCGCACTGACACTCGTGACAAAATATTGACACATCGTTGTTCGGCGCGGGCAATAAAAACACGAATTAAATGGATAATAAAATGAAAACGTGGACTGTCAGACCACGCATTTGTCTAGCGAGCGGCTCTAACACGGTTAATAGAGCGTAGGAAAACTTTTGGGGTCCCGTGGGCCTGCGCCACCGCTAGAACGACATCTACTGGAAATAAAAAAACAGGGTACAGATGAATATCATTATATTTAAAAAATCGTGTCTCCATTTGGTACGGGCTATTCTCAGAAACTACTGGTTTTAGTAATACATATTTCGCAATGGGTAATTCGCAATAAATAGATTATAATCATTTATAAATTTATTACTTTTTGCACACATTTTAGCACTTTGTAATGTGCAGGAGTATCTATTATGTCATGTACAATGTATGTTTTTCGATTGGGGCACTTTCAACTTTCATTTAGGTTACAAACATTTGAGCCTTTATTATGTTAATTAGTACGTAATATACCTAACATGTTACATGAGCGTCTGATAAGCAGCTTTTAGTCCTACTTTATAGTAAACAACTAATATGTGATAGACAAAAAATCTGTATAATGTAATCTTGGATGAACATAATATTAATCCAAGTAAGATCTAACTATTGTAAGTTACCTACTAACGTTACTTAAAATTTATCTTACGGAACCAACTTTTACACGGGCAATTGTTTTTGCTTTCAAATGTTCTATGAAAAATTTCGCAATAAATCTTTGGTAGTGTTTCTTTGGGTGTAAAAATATGTTATAAATTTTGCGGTAAATTATAATTTGAATTTAGCGTAGTGAAGTGATGCTTCATGCGGTCTAGAATTATTCTAGAAACTAAGACAGTCATAAGAACTGTAATTATATATTCTATTATTATATGTTATGGTTTATTGTATGGTGTATAATTTCTGACAGATTATAAATTTGTAAAGAGAATAGAATCATGGATTACATCTATCTTAAAAATGGACATGCCTATTAGAGAGCACGTCCGTTGTTGCAGGGCGATGACGTATTGTCGTCATCAATACGTGTCCCGAGCGGCCAGCATTAGAGAGGGTTAACTCCTCTTAATGAGGTCGGGTGCGTTAAATAGAATTAAACGCTTCGCTGTGACGTCACACTCATACTTGAAGGCCAACCTGGGAATTAAATAACCACAAAATTTCGAATTTGAATTTCGAATGTGACCAGCTTGTAACAGTTGTATTTGATTTTGAGAGGCGTAGGTTTGATAATGACAGTACTATGTGTTATGAAACGACGGCTCAGGTAAAGGTACTTTGAAGTGGTTCGGGGTTTGATAGACAAATCCCCATATTAAAGCAAACGTTTTTCAACATTTGCGTATATTGGAGGCCATTAATGTCCCGTTCTGTGCTATGTAGTGTTTGGTAGAAAGATCCGTGGATACCCAGCCGCCTCTTTTCAGTTAAACCCCCACTGTGTTTTCTTCTCGCATCGTACGACGGGAGCACGGGCATGCAGTCCCTCCACGTGGAGCATGGAGCTCCCTTTCAACAACAAGGCGCGCCAGAAAACACAAAGGAGCGCCCTACATCCAAGGACCCTATCCGCAGGGTGACGGACGAACCCCGAGATGCCACCCGAGGGCCAACCCTTAAACGGCCGCAGAAGATAGGAAGGACGGCAACGGCGCACCGCATCTCCCTTTCCTCTGTGGCCTCACCGCCATCGCATCTGACGATGCGCCTCCGTACAATCGCGGGAGACAGGGCGCACGGCTACGACACACCGAGACGTTCTTCTCTCGCGACCCCCTCTCCACGCACGCATTGAGATCGGGCCCATGGCCAAGCCCACTCGAGGTTTCGCGCTTGGCTTCACCGTGGTGGTTCAAGTCACGGTTACTAAGCTCTCTCACCACGGAAAGGTGGAGACGATAAACACCCGAGCCGTGACCAAAAAAATATTCACTTATAACCGTTTTATTACTTTTTCACGGAGTTTACAGAAATGAGATATACCTACTCTACTCGATAGAGCCATTAAACGACCGGATTTATTTAGAGCAAATAAAACTGCGCTTTTGTCGCCTGTTTTGAGTCGAATGCTTACGAATTAATATGATTATGAAGGTGATAGTTGTGGAACAAACTTTAGCTGGGGGCGAATGGGAGAGGTCTATGTAAAACAGTGGACTGCAATGGGATGATGATGATAATGATGAAACTTTAGCTACGTATGAGCAGTAAAGAGCAAATCGTCACTCTAAGCTTGTTTCATACGATAATAAAACTCCTCATAATATACCAGATGCCTTTAACATGTTTTATAAGGAATAAATCCCAAAAAGAAAATTTGTTCCTAAAAGCCAAACAACGTTTTGGGTTAAAAATGTCAAATGTAGAAATAGAAAAGTGCGATCAACGGAAACGTCTTACACGAGGCCTTTCACATTCCTCGCAGCGATTTCCAAGCGGCGGTATTGTTCGTGACCTGCTATGTGGTCCGAGAGGGGCGGGCGTTCTCACGCCTCTGAGGTCACTCCGCCTTTGTGGAGCCGCACGTAACTGAATATGTGACGTCACATGTAAGTACATAGTCGATTCAATTTATTGTGAACTAGCAGCGGCATGAGGTTTTCAGCTGCATTTATTTTATAGTTCAGTTCAGCAGTTTAGGGGGCAAACGAGCAGCAGGAGCCATTTTTATGACTACCGACGACCGTAGACATCCGCGTGAGGCTATACTGATGTGTTGCCCTCAATCCCTCTTCCTCCCACATGAGCCATAACCTTCGCATCGATCCAGTTTGTCGTAGCGTGGTGGTGGCCTTATAGCTTTCTCAAAAAACGAATGATCTATCACAGAAATATTTTTTCAAGTCGGAAACCCTGACATTAGTGCTGTAGTAGTTCGAGATGAGTTTTCATCTCTTCAGCTAAAATCGAGAACACCAGAGAACTAAATAAATCAACAGCATGCACGTAGCTGTAAGTTTTCGGCAGCAGGTATCCTATTATTTAAGTTACCTCCCAGCTCGGTTGCTATGCAGCATGGCGCTGCCTCTACAACCTTCTTCTGTCTGATTTTCACACACACCATGACAATCATTTATTTTTATCATATAATTCATCAAAAAGTTTATGTTTCGTCTTGGCCAAAGTATGGGTACACTATCTTATGAAATGTTAGCTATGAAAGTAATTAATAAATCTGGGTGGCTTGTTGAGACGGAATAGATGATAGAGGGCAACGCCAATGCTTACCCTGTAACAGCATTGAGTTTTGATTGTGTCCTCTGCGATAAAAAACGGTGTTGTTTTTGCAAATATATCCTCAGGTATTTAAGAGCATACGTCACGCGAGGCTTCAGCAATATTGCCTAAGGTTCCATTGTTGGTGCCGCGGAGAGACGAGCGGGAAGCAATCACAAAGCCGGCGTTATCCCACTTGAGCGCGTCTTTGTGAGATAAAGTTAATGCGCGGTGCACGACAGCGATGTAGTATAAACAATAGACACCTCCGAAACATGTATAGAGTGACGCAGTTGTAGAATTTACCAATCAAATATCGTAGACAGATGAAATATCGCAATGAAACCGATGGGGGAATATGTCGTGGTTTTAAATATTTCTTAATTACAAATGTGTGTGTACTGTATGAGATTACAATTCTTAATTAGGAAGTATAAATTTCTACGTTGGCAATTAAATATAAATTTACTTGTGTACCTATCGCCAGTAAAAGTTTCGCATTAATTCAATTAACCTATGAAACCTTTGTACGAGTAGATATAGATATATTTTAGGTATACATTATGTTATATGAGCTTAATTATTATCTTTAAAAGGCCGACAACACATTTGCGAAACCTCTGGTATTGGGGATGTCTGTAGGCGTCCACGATAACTGTCATCAGGTGACCCGACTGCTTGTTTGTACCCTATAATCTATACTATAAATAAATGTATTATTTCTGTTGACTTTCATCGGTCGATAACAATTTTTTTTAAGTTATTATTTATTTATTTTATTTATCTTTGACTTTCATTAAAAAAAACATTGCAAACAGTAAATGAGTACGCCGACATCGACTTCGATTGAAATAACTATTTTTGTTTACCTACTATTCATGATATGTCTAGGTTTTACTTAACATCTATCACGTGCAAACAAATCCAACAAGAGCAGTACGCAAAGATTTTGAAGCAAGGAATACAAAATATTCTTGCTAAATGTGATTTCTAACATTTTTCTCTTTTATGCCCTAAAACGATTTTAGTGCAATTAAGAAGCAAGTTACTTAAGGCAAAAGAGATGCAAAGCTATTTGAAGCAAAGTAATCGCCAGTGTATATGTTACTTACGGTACTGACTAATCATTACCCAGCGACCTCAAACAGGTATTTCCAATATTGAAAAATCGGTACCGGAGGTAAGTAAGAGGTAAGGTTGAAAAAGCGTATGATAACTTATTAAAGTTGACAAAACCGTCCTTGAAAGTGAACTACAAAATATAAAGGTTCTAATAATTTTATCTATGACTCGTCTTGTCCTGAGATTTCACAAAGTCTATTCTTTATAAGTATCGAGTTCTAATAAGTTTGGATTTAAAATAATTATAGAGTCGTTTAATATTGTTATTTCTATAATGTCACCATTAATTCATTTTTCAAACATATATTGAAGTACAAATACATCAGTTTATTTGTTTAATTTGAATTAGAATTTAGATCAATAAATATAGAAATGGGAATGAGATATTCCCATTTTTATATCTTTCCCACTTTTAAATTAAAAAAAAATATTACGAGCGGATAATATCGGGGCAAGCGTTTGATGTTGGAGGCGTCCTTCGCGATGACTCGTCGCTTCCACCTTCACAACCCCAACACCAAAGCCGTGGAGCGATTTGAATCAGATCTCAGTACGATACCCGGTTTGTATTATTCCGGTTTTCTAACCAAAAATCCAATTGTAGTTGAATCCCTTTCGTGAAAACTCAGTGTCCTGCTGAGATTGGCTAAATCGAACCTCTCCCGAGTTTCCCGCGAATGAATAACCGAATAATACGTTGTCATTCGCCTTTATTATCTCGCAATGATACAGTGCTTTTGCGATAAAAATCTCAAATAACAATCGGGACGCCGCGTAATGATATTTTAAATAAAAGGAAGCCATTTGCAATTGTGTCATTAGAACAATTATGGTGATGTCTATATTGCGACGAATTTCGGAGATCGATTATATTTTTAATATAGCATACATAAGACTGTTGGCACGTCCTTAGATATTATTTTATAGCATAACGCTTTGATTGACTATACACGTACGTGTATATAATCAAAGGCATAACCATTGTTACGTAAGACACCGTCTTTCTGGGTCATGTAGGCCGGATTCATAAGTGATATTATAGTTATATAAAAGTTAAACATTTCATTCAATCGATTTTTTACATGAATAGTAAAAATGATAACTAAGAACTTTCTGTTTGGTCGCAGTTGTATTGAGTTGCATATAGTTCAGCAGTGGAGCAAGAAAGCTGTTTGAGACAATGAAAATGTTGAATTTCATATTTCAAGATTCATTTGTAATCATTTTTAACCCTACTGTTTAAAATACTTATATAATAATGTACAGTGATAGATAACGCAAATAACACTGAGTATATCAAGACGAATCATAGCATCCTTCAAGCGGGGCAGACAGTAGCAGGGAACACAGAAATCTACATACCTACCTACTGTCTAAAAACATTACCCTTATTACTGATACCGTTAGGTAAAAAGATGAACTTTGATAGGCTTTGTACTTTTTTAAGTAACCTAATAAATTGTGTTATGTACATTATTTGATTAAAAGACTTTTTCTAAAGAATAAATAATCTTTTTTCTAATAAATAAATCGTGATATAATAATAATAATACACGTTTATTTTCAAAAATATGTTTACAATAACTCAGGCCTCGGGAGATCTTGGTCTTCCATATACATAAATATTTAATTTCATGACAATAAAATGCTTTAGTATGCCATTTCAAATGATCCGAGATTGCACAGTACGCCGAAGAACAATGTCAAGCTTGCTTGGGCTCCGACGTGAGATGATGACGTCACTAAACGTCTCCACCAGGGTTCCCCGGCTCCCCCAAGACAAAGGTAACGAGCTTCAGATTTGACGATGAGAAATTGTGGCACTTTCCGAAATATTGCGTGACATGTCGCATCTTGTCTTCGTTTTATTAAACGCTACTTTGGCTATTTTCATAAAGTGTAGACTGAGATGTATAGACAAGTATATGATGGGATTATTATTAGTAATTATGTATCTTTATAAGTGCTATGGGAGAGGCCTAAGTCCAACAGTAGACTGCAATAGGCTGATGATGATGATGATGATGATAAGTATGGTATAAGTATGTATGCTGTAATATAAACAATGTAACCTCGGAGCTGTAATGTTTTTATTATTTCTTAACATGTAACGCTATTCACCTCATCACATGCCACGTCAGTAAGATCCGCATGATAGCAACAAATGCAGATGTGTTGCTTCCATTTAACCAAATAATATTTATATACATTTATAACTTACCTGCCCCCCAGACTCCCAGTTTCCTCATCATTGGGCCTCAGAAATAAAATTATGTAGATCATAACAAAATAATATTTATATAGTAAATATATTAGTATACTCCTGAATAATATAAGTACTCAGATTCGGTTTAGTATTATCTAAGATGGTGTCCCTTTAAACAAACAGAGTTTAAACTTCAAAGCTTTGACGTAGGTAACTAGTGAACCCGCGAAGATCGCAATTCGATCTAAGTGAAACATTTTTGTAATTAAAACTAAATATCATGTGTTATATTGTCATGGTGATATACTCAATTTGTGTCGTAGATGTCACGGAATAGATAAAAGAGGTTTATCTATTCCGTGGTAGATGTAGTAGAAAGTGTGGAATTTTCAACCCTTGCAAAATACACAGACTCTTCATCAATAATTATACGGTGTCATATGTTTCAATGTATCAAATGCTTGGTAGTGTGTGTAATGTTTTATTTATTGAATTAATGTACTTTATAATCATTATTATTAAAAACGTTATGCACTTTTCTTACACATAAACTACAAGTGTGCCAAATTTCATACTTTGCCCGCGCAATTTCCGTAAAAATATAGGTACCCAAAGTTTTTGCTTTACGTATTAATATTAGTGTTGACATCACTACTATAAACATTTAACAAAAATTAATTGATAGTGCCATATGAAATGTATTTTTGATTTTATTATTGTGCCTAGCTATATTGAATAGCAATCCGCTTACTAGCTGCAAGCGCCAATGCTTTTTATAATCGGAGGGTCTATTCGTAAACAAGTAGTGCCTCAGACGGGTACTTACCTTACCTTACTTATCAAGAACTATTAATTTTATATTTTTATAAAATTAATAGTGAGTTTTAAAATATTTGGTATTTTTTTTAATTATCTACTTTTAGTATATGATGTTATGGCGACAACAATAACGCGTAGGTACTTAATCTATAATAATTCTGAACTTCTGCACCTGCTACTACAGCTACTAAGAGTCAAAAGGCACATAATTATGACAGGATAGCGCAGACAGACTCTTTGGGTATAAAAACTTAAAAAGAAACCTAAATTAATCTCGCATATCATTTGGAGACCCTCCAGAAATATTATTTGGCCCCTTTGGTGAGTTTACAAGATATAAAGTGGCTGCGAAGTAATAAAACAATCATATCACGCCCCTGGTGCATATCTAAGGTCCTTCCTCGGCTGAGGAGGAAGTACCGGAAGTGACGTCGCGGTATCTGCGGCGCTGATTGCTCGTAAACTCCTCGTCGCAGAGATAACGCGGTCCAACTTGCCAAATTTGGGGCCCAGTTGAAACGTTTGTTTGGAATATTTTGAAGTGAATAGTTTGAATACAAGTTGTGTACGTTGCATGTATTTATCTAAATATCCTATTCCCACTATATAATAGTATTATCAGAGCGCAGGTTTGTATGAATTTGATTATTATTCTTGCACGCATAACTATTAAAAATCATAACATGAAAAGCTTTTATAGAAAGGTGCCTTTGTGATAGATTTCTCGCGAATTAAACAATGCAACATAACTAGCATAAAATATATATAAGTGACCGACGGATCTATCAACGTAAGTACATCCGTAATGATTGGACCGATCCAGCTGATATAGTGGTGGTAGTGAAAGTTTGTATAAATCACGCGATCGAAATAGCAGGACGCAGTTTTTAATAATATTGGTGTTCTTTTAGGAGAAAGTTTCTTAAATAATATATCAACAATTTCGAAAATTTTGCGGTTTTCAGGCTTTAATTATCTTCTACGAATGCGTCGAGTATCGGCCATCTATTACTCACATCCATTCCGACTATTAATTTTTATAGTAAAAGTAAATAAAAATCATCCTTCCTCCCCTTCTATAGGTCACCGGAAACTCACAAATCGCATGAAACTCGTTATCATAATTGTTATTTAGTGGCAACATCATGTAATCGAGAGGTTCCTATCCGGCCGTGGGGACCAAATTCAGCGGAAATCCAGCATGTCACAATCTCTTTGCAACACAAAAATCATCATCACCGAAATACGGAACATCTGGGCGGCGACACCGGTCTAGTTTCAATATATCACGGTGCCCATTTGAATTATTGTAATGCCCACAAAGCGTGGCCGGGCCCCCGTGCCCTCCATTGTTTTAATTTTACCCGGATCATTAATTGCCGGGGAAGGAGCGTTAGATTTCCCCGCAAACCTTTTTAAGAACCACCTCATTGCATTTTAAAAGAAAGGATTATAATTTCTTTTGCCCCGAGTTAGTGGGCGTGGAACTCCTTTTATTAATTCAGTGAAACGGCTAAATGCGCTCCTTGAGATTTTTTTTATTTTATTATGTATATCAAGTAAGCTCACTCTTTATTGCTAAAGAGTCGTTCCGAAATCGCTATACTGCTATTTGATAACGCTATTATTAAAAATAATGTCGCGATTGAGAAGCAATTCTAATAGATGCCGATTGAAGAGAAGTGCCAATTACATTTGAGTTTATTCCTCTCATAACAATTTCCTTTATCTAATGTTAACTGCTTTTTTATTATTCTTTATTCTATTATTATAATAATAAGTATTAATTATGCTGTTATTTTAGCATTTGGAGCTCCAAGTAGGGCTGAGGATAACTACGATTCAGAATAAGTATTAAAATTATAGATTTTATTTTTGTTCTTTTATCCGCGATTTCATCAGCTTTCTTTGTTAAATTGGTAGTGGTAAAATTAAACAAAAAGCAATTATCATCTTTCGAGTATTTGACGTGTAAAATAGAAATAAAAAAGGCTTTATAAGCATAGTAGGTAATCTACTTGTTAATTGAAAAAAGGATAAACAATTAAAACATTAGGTACTACTTTTTTAGTTATAACGAAAACTTGTACCTGCTTTAAATATTATGTTAATGGGCAAAGAAAAGTTCCAATTTAATACATGAATGACTTAAATGAGTACCTACCTACTCGAAGTAAGTGTAAGTTAATTATTTTTAAGTTTTTACTTTGAATTATTATTATTAATATTATTATATTTAACATACACGAATTATAAATATTTTAGAACATTAATGTTTATATTTATTCCAATAAATTATAAAAGTCATATTTATTAAAAAAAAATTAAATACTTAGGTTTTAGTCTTGCTACATAGTGATTTTTTATTTATTGATTTGATTGATTAAAAGTACAAATCAGCTCACTTTAAAGATTTTTAAAATTGCTTTTTAACACCGTTAAAATAATATCGAAAGCACATTTCAATAACATCGGCGTGGAAGATGCGAAGGGCTCCAGTCGGTGAGGTGTGCAAGTTGTTTTTGTGGCAAATGGCGAAATAATGACAGACACATCCCGGGATTTACCTCCCCCTGCTTAATACCACACATGAATATTTATGAAAATCTTTTTCAACAAAAAACAATCACGAAATGCAAATTACCTACCTTTTATAATATGTAAGTTGCGTTATTTTTGCAAACGTAAAAAAGTATTTACAGTTAGTTTACTTTTTACCTAATCCATATTGTCTGATGATGCTTGAATATATTGATTAGTAATTTAGTAAGTAGGTACTTAAATTACCAACTCTCTTTCTGTAATAAAAATAACAATTTCGTTTTATGTTAAGAACTTACAGTTGCTGCAATGTGGCTGTATTGGGCTGGCACGATCAGGGAGGTCATATTGCCAGAAAAATACTATGCTGCGTTGGTAAGGTGCGGTGAGCTCTTTTACCATCTTATGCCATAGTACCTTGTAGTAGGTACTTGTCTGTTTACAATCAGTTGTAACCAGCCGCACAGTTACGTGACCCGGAATGACTCTGACAAGGAATGTCTTATAAGAACTTAATTGTTAGTATTTTCTTTTAATTTACATATTTCACCATGAAAAACTAGAGAAGATATCTTAAAAATCCGATTAAAATAGCGTTCGAAATGGCGAACATAAAAGATGTACACGGTTTAAAAGCGCGAGGGGTTGAGAAAGGATTTAAATTGAAATTGCGCGGTGTCGCCAACAAGTGTCAGCGCAGGAGCCGGCGTGATAGATCGCCGATTGTGTCCTCCTGATAGCCGGTGTTGTTATGGCCTTTGAACGTCTATTTTAATGGATCTTTGACTGTTTTTATTCTGATTCATATTCAGTTTTTTTACATACACAAGCGGTCGTGACCTGGTGTCTCAAAGTTCACTAATAGTACTGCATGTTTTAGGCATATATCTGTAGGCGCTGCTCTCTTTCTGCCTTTCTCCAACAGTCTTACATGAAACAAATGTCAATGGTCTTATAAGAAACTTATAATGCTTCATTAGGTGCTATTTCGGATATTTCTAAATAAGTATAATCTTACTATTGATAGATGATAGGCCGATACTCGTGATTGCATGTAAGCTGGAGCATGTATCTAAGGATTATATGGATATCTGCACCTAATTAATTAAATAATTTAACCTACTTTTATACATTTATTATTTTACTTAATTAAGGGTTACCAACTCTTCATCAGCTACGTTTAAATGATCAAAGACAAAAAAATAATAAAAAATAGTATATTAAATATTACCTACACCTAGAGTTTACCCATCAAATCTTGCTGAGGTCGAACTACAAGAGACTGCAAGTTTTGATACATGCATCGCATCTGTATCTACACGTGGAATATACATTATTGATGCGATACGAGAACAGATCAAATAACTGCAATTCAACGTATAATTTTGTTATTATCACATAGCATTAGAATCACAAATAAGCCGGGCTGCCATGGCAGGGAACATCGCGGGAGCGTTACTAAAAACATGATTCCAGGGTAATATTACCGCGAACAATTTATTTTCTATTCAAATATGGCGAACCGTGAAGTCGTGTTGAGAAATAAATTCTTATGGAAATCATTTTATGGTTCAATTATAGATTATAATGAACAGTAGGCTTAAAGATATTTTATATAAAGGTACCTACCTACGCAAATATGTCTAGATGAATAAATATTATGTGCCATTTAACCATTTAATCCGTTTATTTATATCTACAAAAATAATATTACAAAAGAAAAGAAAGAACAAATCAATTTTGTTGCAGAGGAACAGCCTCAATGTCTCCTATGTCGTTAAATATTGATTGTTCACGAATATAAGCCATTAATTTTTAATCTTCTTATACGACTCATATTTAGAAAGGATTTTCACTACATAAATAAAGAGTTTATCTCTGAGACATCTCGCTCACATGACATTATCACACAGTGAAGTGAAGGTTATACCACTGTAGTACATGTCTTACTAGAGGGTAGTGACCACAGAATACATATACCCTAGTAGTGACGTTCTCATATTATATTTTGAGATTTTACGGATGTCATAAGTCTTATCATCAGGTGTTGTATTGCCTTTTCTGACATAAAAATATTAATCAACAATATGTATAAACTGTGCATAATGTATACGAAGATAGATAAAATTTTGCGTAGAATTCGGTACAAGCATTTCATTATAATACAAATGCAGAGATAATATATGTATTTAAAGCAAACTTTGAGCAAAGTTCTAGAATATTTAAAACGTTTATTTCAAGTATAAAACAATAATTTAAAATGCGCATAAAACAAACAGAGCACTCCAGATAGCTAACAGACGGAAAATATTGGCGAGAAGTTTTCTTACATTTTTAAAGGAAGTTTTCTTTATCCGACGAATAAATCGAAGGTGGGTGGTAGAAGTTGCTCGGAAGTAGAGATCTGTTCTTTTATTCATGAAAAAATAAAGTGGGGAAAATAACTTTAAATATTGCCGTACATTCTAAAAGTTAGTTCGGAATTCACTTGATGTTACAAATATTATGCTCTGAGTCTACGAATATGAACATGGTTGTTACAAGTTGTCACAAAAAATATTAATTGTGATCATTCATATCTATTTTTTTTGGGATCTGAAATTATGTTGTGGAAACGAAGAGGGGTGCTCGTCAGACGACGAGACTTTGGGGTCAAAAGGGGCAATCTCTCCCACGGATGAGAGAGAAGATTATTATATTCCACCATATAAATAAATAAATATCTGTGGACTTTACACACGACGTTAGCTTAGCCCCGTGCTAAGTACCGTAAGGACTTGTGTTACGGTAGACAACGGAATATCTTTAATATGTTTTATAAATTTAATCATCATATCGTATGGCTCTGCATAGAATCCTATATCATTACATCTAAACTTCGCAACCATTTCTCAGCTGCTGATGTGAACCGATGAAGTTCGGACAAACATCCTTGAAAACAACGGAGCGGACAGTCGTTCACAATATGGGCTAGAGTTTGGTCAGGCATTATAGTAAAATTATATTAGTTAATATATAAATTTAATAAATTTTATATATTTAAGATTTTTATTATAGAAATACATACAATACATAGATAAATATCCTTGACCAAGGCGGGGTTCGAACCCGCAACCCCAGGCGCAACATACTCCACTTATTTGCGCCCTATACCACTGCGCCAGCCTGGTCGTCGAAGATGTGAGAATGTTTATAATAGCTAATAACTATTGGACAGTGAGGTCGCAGTGTCTCTCATCCCCCGACTCACACACTCACACATCTCTTTTCCTAGCTAAGGTAGGATTGAAACGATTTTACAAACACTGCTTTAAATTTCGTAAAATATTGTAATTCCCTTAATCATCTGTACCTACTTAATTGTTTTTAGGGTTCCGTAACCAAATGGCAAAAAACGGAACCCTTATGTCGTCGTACTCGTCATGTCTGTCTGTCTGTCCGTCCGTCCGTCCTTCCGTATGTCACAGCCATTTTTTTCCGATGGACTCTTCGTAGTTGTAATTGAAAAGGACCGAAAAAGAAATTGAAAATCTTGACTCGCACTTGGCCGTTTTTTTAACTTTGCTTAATTTTTTTATAGCGCATCCTGGTATCTGTTTTAGCTAAAATTTGACCTACGCTTAGTTCGTATATCTGTAAGATTATTGGCCATTATTCTTTTGAATAATGGTATAGTAGACTGTAGTGTACCTATATGTTTAATCATTATAATTAAGCTTGTTTTGAATTGTTTGTTTTAATTTTTAATTTATAAAGGTAAACAATAACAATATCTGTGGACATCGGTAGTCGACAAAATGCTCATTTGTAATAATAGATATAGATAATAGAATAGAATAAGGTCACGAGACAAAACACTGTCCCTGTCAAAATCGGCAACACCGAGCTGATACCCAATCCATCAAAATAAGTAAATAAGACAGCGGCAGAAGTGAACGGCAAATCCTCACGCGCGGTATCCATTAAATAATGCAAATTTGTTGTAATCCCCGATCGAGGAGCTCTTCCGAGCCTCTCCGAGTGAAATTTTTAAATTTTCATTAACTTTGTATATTGGGAGTTGTGTAAAGGGGCCAATTTTGAAAATAGGGAATATAGAGTGCATAACAGTAAAAGTGGCAATGGACTGGTCACAGTCAAAATAACAGCTGGCAGATGAGCCAGTAAGGTTATAGAGTGGAGACTGCGTTTAGGATGATGAAATGCTGATCACCAGGCGGGAACGATCTCCGTGCTTTCACCGGTTCGCGATGGTTGCCAGTTGCAGGAGAGCGGTCGTTTTGGTATTCACTGTACGAGGTCTATGTCCGCCAATGGAACGATACATGATGATCAAAAGGGTTGTTTAATGGAAAGTGACTAGCAATGGCGTAATTAAGATATGAAATAAAAACATGTTTGATGCATCCATTTGTGCTTCAAATTTCATAAATTCTTTGTTTTCTATTGCCCTGTTTTTTAGCTTTCACCATGAATTTATGTAATAAATTAATAATAATTGGTCCTAAATCTTACATTTGTATTAGGTACGTAGCCATAAGCCGGCCTGTGTGACACTGCGTTGTGTGTGTGGGTGATGCAAGTTGACATGTGGTTTAGGTTTTTGTATGTTAAAATGAACCTTTTTTTATGGAGAATAACCTTTTATCTATCAGACACATACTTCTTCCCTTCGGTAGCAGTCGATATACGTGCGTAGCACTTAGAATTAAGTTATATTGTAAAATAACTAAGCCGTTAATTGTTGAAGAACGTCCAGGGTGACAAGATGTGCCAGAATTCGCTGTAGACAGTTGCCATAGTTGTGGTCTCTGTCTCATAGGCACAAGCTATTATTCGACCCTTTCTTTATTCCACAAGCATGCCAAAACTTGATTACAAAAATGAGATAATGACGATTGAAAATCTCGTATTCGAAGCAGCTTCCAACATCTATCGATACAAATAT
>LUGF01007351.1:0-14359 GCA_001625245.1 Calycopis cecrops | reverse complement strand
CCCACTAAACAAAGAAAAAAAATACATAAGTCATCATAGTCTTATAAAATTCTATAATCCTACACAAACATGTTTATGACATTTTGTTTACAAAATGGAAAACAAAATAAAAAAAATCTGTGTAGATGTAAACAAGGTGATTAAGTAGACAGCTTCAAGAAGTACAATTGGTAAATACAAAATCTGCAGCAACTGTATAGGAGAGTAAACAAGATTAGATGTTAAACATGATAATGTTATCCCTTTGTTACCTAATTCTGATTGACAGCTCACTTCGCACCCTTTGTCGAGTTACTCCGCCTCCGAGAAGAATAATATGTATTGAGTGGGGATAATCATGAATACGGGTGTTGTCGAAACTTTGTGTAGGTATTTCCAAATTAATTACATATAAAATATTTCTATTTGCGTTATTATTAATGGTACTTATAACATAACTATGGTAAAGATATAAAAAAAGGAATTTATATGTCAAAATATTTTGAAATTTGTTCTTACTTATTTTTGTAGAAGTTTCAATATTATTGAATGAAGAAATTTACTTGTGTTCATTCTATCTTTATGGGCTTTTTCCATGCGCTTATCACATTATTTTATTTCAGAGCACTAAAAACTAGACGTGACACTATTATCTATATTTTACATAGATACTATTTGGGAGATCAATAACGTTTTATATTAATATGATACATGCAGTGTACTATATTCATTTAAAATAGTGAGAAATAAAGTAGAATGCCTATTTACGATAAATAATTGCTAATTACATCTATCATGTGATGAATATTTGGATATATTGAACATATAGGTACCAGTACCTACCTATTACAAAATTGGTTTATTTTTGGATGTAAATATAAAAATAAATATATTAAAATATTTAGAAGTTTATTGAAATATATTTAATATAAAAATTAAATATTTGGCTTACAGCTTAAATAGTGACCTTCAGGATGTTTTGTTGAAAAGAAATCCAAGCGTGTGCCAACCCTATTTTACTATTCAACTCACGTTTATTCAATATAAGCAAACTGAAGCATAGGCCACAGTAAAAGTACTTTGCCGAAATATTCTATATTCGTCAACTGTTGCCTTCATAATGATTCCGATGTGTTTTATGAACTTTAGGTATGTATGGTTTATTTTCATACATAAATATAATATGTTGTGCCATTTGTTTCGTATTTCTGCAAGAATGGTTTAAAGGAGTAAACGGTGGTAGTACTTTCGACAGTCATTAAGATTGAAGATGTAATTTCTGTAGCCTAAACGTTAAAAATGAAAATAAAATATAAATATTTAAAAAATTTCAGCTATTTACCGTGTTATCGGGATTTTATCTTGCTTATCATGCTTCTGGATCATTATACCTGGATTTTCGTACTGGACACAGGAACTTAAGAGGAAGCCTGGCCCAAAAGCGGCCAGCTCAGGCACACTCTAACTTATAGCATAGGAGCCTTTCCGGGCTAGGTTCGGAAGCTATACCCCCCTTAATGACCCCTATCGCCTCTTGATCCGACGCAGGCTAATAAATTGAAGACTTGATCTAGCCAGGCTGAATACGAGAGTGGCTAATTAGTAAGCGGTATGTCTTGTGTTGATGATATTTATTCTTGCTTATACCTTATAATTTTTATATTTACTGTATGTATGTATGTATAAAGGTATTAATTAAACACATTAATACAAATTATGTAAAAAAACACAAATACATTTACAACTTATTCGCTCGTTATTATATAAAGTAAAAAATATTAAAAACTGCTTTCATCCATTATTTATTATATTACAAATGTTTGATTTAAAATTGAGAGACTACTGTACTAGCGCCATCTATGTATTATAAGTGTAACTAACAAGGAATGAGGGTTGTGAAAACAGGCAGCAACGTAAGGTTCTAACCACCCGACTAAAAAGTAAAATCCTAAACCAAATATCCTCAAACATTTCTAAATTAAGTTTAATCAATGAAAATGCCATCATGATTTTATATAGTACCTACAGTGACAAGGGAGTCACTAAGAACGAAACATAATTGTACATTGAGCGAGAGCTTTACAAGGGAAACTGTTCAGGCTCCGGTGAAGGAAGTACTTACACGGATGTATCACAGATGTCGCATGCTGAGAAAGCATGACTTTAGTTCTTTATGGTTATATGTTTATGCTCATAGAATTATAAAAAGATTCGTTTCAAACAGGGTATATTTTAAAGGAACCGTATTTTAAATTAGGTACAGGACTATAAGTATTTTTTATTATTTATTGTACAGGGAGCCCAACATCTTTTGATGACTACCGATTCCCACAGATATCCCCATATAGGTTACGCAGGGCCTTGCTCTCCTTCCTACTCCTCCCTCCATGCATAGGATTTTAAATAAATTATTTATGTAGTAAAGAGACTAAGTCCATCAATAACGTCATTAAACAACCCTATACCAGCGCCAGAACATATATTATATTCTATTCGACCAAGAAAGTTGGAACAGGTGGAATATTCAGGTTGAGCTGCCGGTTCAGCTGAATATTGATTCAGCATTGAACCGATCAAATTGATGCTGATTATTTTGAAGTTAACGTGAGGTTTAAAATGGGTATATACTCATATTTAAATAGCGCACACAACCAAATCCTACTACTAGGTAGGCAACTAAACCTTACTAATAGGTAGGCAATTAAACCCACTGATAGATTTTATAAATGTACATGTTAAAGGAATAACGATTATCTAAATCGTTATTCCTTAAATTAAAAACTACATATCGAATCGGGATCAATTTTGGAATAGATATACATAGATTACAAATTGAAATAATGTAAAAAAAAAAACACATTTCTCAAAAAAAAATGCTCCGAAGTGGTATATTTTATGCGGGTAAAATCTTGATGCCGTGCTAATTATAACTATTATAATTAATTAATAGTTGTCATTATTACAAGAAAAATGCATTTTAATTCATGCTTCTAGGTCAGTCCCGTTTCTGCGGGAGGGGTTTTATGTCCCTAACAATGTCCATTAGAGAGTAACTGTACTAGCTGGGTGGTGGGCGGCGGTACTCTTAAGTGCGCACTCTTTCTAGTGAACACCAATTTCTAGTGAAATGTCTAGAACATGATGCCCTGTAGACGGCCACTAATTTCGGATTTCTACACAAGAAAAGCCTTTTTTAGGCTTCCGTAGTAAACGGAACCCTTATAGTTTCGTGACTCGTCATGCCCGTCTTTCTGTCAGCGGTTTTACTTAGAGACTATAAGTAGGTACTAGTAAGAATGATATAAATACTTTGTATACTATAATGAGGCAAACGAGTAGTAGATTTTTGACAAAATCCATACATGTGTTGCCTTACAATGGGCCACCGGGAACTAACAAACCGAAAGGTATTCCACAATGGCAGTTACTTCAAGGTGGTATCACGTTATAGAGAGGTACTTACCCGGTCGTGCCGCTTTCTTTCTTTCTTTCTGCTGGAACGTTTTTTTTTGTTTTTTTGCTTGACACACCACGTTAGCCTAGCCCCGTGCTAAGTACCGTAAGGACTTGTGTTACGGGTACTAGACAACGGAATATATTTAATATGTTTTATAAATTTAAGAAGTTTTATATATTTAAGATTTTT
This sequence comes from Calycopis cecrops, assembly GCA_001625245.1. Taxonomy (NCBI): domain Eukaryota; kingdom Metazoa; phylum Arthropoda; class Insecta; order Lepidoptera; family Lycaenidae; genus Calycopis; species Calycopis cecrops. The sequence goes on along the minus strand of LUGF01007351.1, from coordinate 10,734 downwards.
ATTATAGAAATACATATAATACATAGATAAACATCCATGACCTAGGCGGGATTCGAACCCGCGACCCCTGGCGCAACATGCTCCGCTTATCCGAGCCCTGTACCACGCGCCAGCCGGTCGTCAACGTGACTTGATACTACTTCTTAGTAAACAGATTTCATGACTACCGACGCTCAACAAATACATTAGTATACTGCAGTTGCGTTGTCCTACTCTCCTATCCTCCATTGGCGGAAGATACCTCCCTGATCACGCCGACCAAATTCGACTATTGTAGTCAAACCTCTTGCAAACTTACTCCTATTTACTCACGTGCAAGTTGTTTGTCACGATTGAACTAATGCACTCTAATAACCACTAATTATCTAATTACCTGAATGTTTTTTTTTGAATGGGCTCGCAAATACTTTCTGCAAATAATTAGTGACCCCAGTGTGTATATATTTTGAACTTTTAAAGCTCAAATCATATTACCCTTTCAAGCTTTGAGCAGTGAGGTCTATAGAGCAACACTTTAGAGCTTCCAAGCTTTGATAAGTACGATCCATAGATCAAAACGTAAATGGTTTGAAGTTTTGAGCAGTTTTGAGTTTGGTACATAGACAGATAGGAAAAATAAGATTTTTAGCAATACCTAAGAGTATCCTAGTTTTGAGAAGTGAGGTTTAGTCAAAGTGTTTAAAAATGTCTGACAGTGACATGTCCCCTATGTGTCTTCCGTCCTGTATGTACACCAGTGAACCCAGCAGCAATTCCTCGGAATGTACCACCAGCGTCAAAATAGACACGGTATGTATTACTTGTTGTTTTAAATGTACATCGTATTTATTTATAGGTGATTATTTTCGGATGGACCTCTTTTTTTTTTTTCTTTTTTTTACTATATAGGAGGGCAAACGAGCAGCCGGAGGCGTTTTCATGACTACCGACGCCCACAAACATCCGCATAGAGGCTATACAGATGCGCTGCCCTCCTTTCTCCTCCCACCTCCATGGGCCACCGGCTACTTACACACCGCACGAAACGCGACAGCACAGCTGTCACTTTACGCCAGTCTCGTGTAAGCGAGAGGTACCTCCCAGGTCGTGCCGGCCCAATTAGACTGCATGCAAGGACCTCTTACTGACGGCAGCATAATCAAACACTGCCACAGTTATCTTCATCGGACTAGTGAAGACAATTTTGTCTTCGGGTTTAGGGAGACAATAGAGGGACAGACCCCCCTCTTTTCCCTCAGCTGGGAAGATGTACCGGATATGATTATAGGTGATTGTTGCATTGGGGAGGCATGTGACCAGCAGTACACGTCCTCCGGCTGATAATGATGATGATAATGATTAAATAAATTATTATTATTTATTATAATTAAATTAAATAAATTTCACGAACGCGATTGCCGATGCACCACTCTCTCACATAAATGTGTTTGGTTTATTTTTCTTGTTCTGCAGTTATGCAAAAATGTTCACTATAAAGATGGCAGCAATGTGTCAATTTAAGATATTTTATCCATAATTTATTAACGCTTGATTTTGGAAGTGGATTGTAGCCGATGATTATAAAAAATCTTAGGAATTTTCGTATTTAAGAAAATGTTCATTATTTTCCTTTTCCAATAATTGTTTATATTATTTTTCAGATACTCATAAAAGAAGAAGATGAGGAGCAGGTCACACAAACTTCATACACTCCGATTGAAAATAGCAGCGCGTGTATGTACCACCACCAACGTAATCCACCAAATTATATGGATGCGGTATATCAAAATAGGAGCTGCTCGTATCCAACTCAGCAAAATATGCCAGTGTATTCAAATATAAACTCAACCCACTATACAAATAGAGTTCAACATGCCAACGGTGTGGCGAAACGTAAACGAATCCGTACTGCCTTCACGACAAACCAACTACAGGATCTCGAAGAACAATACAGAATTAATCGTTATCTAGAGCGTGGTACGCGAATGTTCCTTTCTAGAAAGTTAAACGTCAGCGAAAGAATCATAAAGATATGGTTCCAAAACAGAAGAATGAAGGAGAAGAAAGACAGAGCCGAGTGTCAATTGGTAGATTCCTGCTCATTCCCCACGCAGCCTTCTTCGAGCACACAGGAATCGTATGTCCAGGCGGTCCCAACTTACAACATTCTGCCGCAGGCGATGAACACCAGTGGTATCATGAATTGTGATAACTTTATCTACGAACCAAGTCAGTCGGTGAATTTCGGTGTAGCCCCCATGATGCCTGATCACGTGCTAATACCAAGGGTTCTAGAACCGTCTGCGGCTTTAGAAGCGTTGCCGTTTGAGAGGTACTCCGACAGCATGCCTCCGCCGTACGTGAGTGAAGTCAGCTCCACAGTCTTCAGCGACTTCAGTCAATATTGCGATGCTTATAACGCAGAATAAGAACGTAGACTTAAGTAGATCCGTATGCTTAGAAGTCAATACCATATCCAACTGAATACTTACACTATTCAATCTGATTTATATTTTATAGTCTTAGGATTACTTAATAGTTTTAAGGTATATTTATGTATTTAATTTGTAAATATATAGTATTAATTATTAAAAAATAAACTATTAAAAAAATATTTTCTTTATTATTCCATTAAACGATGATATATTATTAATTAATTATGTTAAAATAAGTTTTGTTTTAAATTTTAAACTGAATAAAGAAAACTTATTGCATTGAAGTGTTTGTGCAGATATTTATTATGCTTAATATAATTAATTATTTATTATTTTTATAAAATTGGCCTACTATTCACTTACACACTGGATATAGTGCCCACTAAGGTAAAGCGAATACCAAAATTATGTATGGTATGTATGGTATGGTAATAATCTGACTGAATCCATACTTAGCCTAGCAATTAATTACCAATAAATGCAATTTAATTAGTATTGATTTATGTAAGAGGTTGTGCCATGCTGCATTGCATCCGCATTGTTCGGAACGACCGGGGAGGTACCGCTCACATGACAACACCGTGAAGTGAAGCTATGCTGTCGATTTTTTTGCGGTTCCTGTGTCGGCTATCCCTTAGTGGGGAGTAGGAAAGGAGGGAAACTCATCTACAGTTATGCGGATGTCTTTGGGCGTACCCAGTCATAATAGTCGTATAGCTTGTTTGTCCCTTTATAGTACAACAACATTAGAATATTTTGCCTTGATGACAATCTATATATACCTATACCTATATACAAACTTAATTATAACGATTTATCGAAGATTCTTCCTGAAACACGAGTGATACTGGAAATTGGGTACATTATAAATTATAATATATTTTAAAAGGGATTTTCGGAACCTTAAAATGAAACAACAGTATCCTAATACGATTCCTTTGCTATCCATCTGTCTATCTGTCTGTACGTCTGTCAAGACTTTCTTATCCGAATTGCGTGGAAATATAAAGCTGAAATTTATAGCGAATAAATACTATTTACAGCCCTCAGTGTAAATTGTAGTTATTCACAGCTTACATTACATTATTTACAGCCCTCAGGGCTGTAAATTGTAATCTTTACAAGCACAGAAAAAAAATGGATTCGTAACTCCAGTACTTTTCGTATCTAGCCTGTTCTTTGCAATTTATTGTTAGTTTATTATACGCCTATTAAATACGAGGATAAGACCCGGCGCTGACATCGTAATCAAAATCTGTATCCCTAAGACGCCCTGTTCACCGTTTACATCCTTAGACTGATTCTGAGGATGAGTTTTCTTCCACTATACTAGTAAGAGTATACTAGTAAGAGGTAGGTAGTGTCACACTTCATGCTTGCATGCAGCCGAATTGGTCCGGCACGACCGGAGAGGTACGTCTCGCTTATACGAAACCGGCGTAAAGTAGCCGGTGGCCTGTGGAGGTGGGAGGAGAAATGAGGGCAGCGAATCTATATGCGGATGTCTATGAGCGTCGGGTGTCACGAAAATGGCACCGACTGCTCGTTTCCCCAAGTATAACATAAAAAGAAAATGCTCGAAACAAAATAGCACTGGCCATCTTTTCTTCGGAGTATTTGATTCACCCTGCTGCTAAATTGGGCTATTCTTGCGTTATACTGCTTTGTATTATAACTAGCCGACCGTGCCCACTTTGTTGTACGTCAAAATATAAATAGTCAATTATAATAAAATATAGTCTATATGACTTCTTGATACTGTAGCTTTATGTTTGTGAAATAATAGTTAAAATCGGCACTGTAGATATGGAGCCTATTCGATATAAACCATCAAAAAATCTTTTCTCTTTGTAATATTAACTAATGACTAATCATGACCCTGTATACCAATTTGTATACTACGGAGTCAAGACATGAGAAATTTTCCATACAAACTTTACTCCTCTATTTTATCCCTATGTAGGGTAATTTTGTCTATTTCTAGTACACAGATCTTTTTTAATTGCAATCAATGAATATATATTTTCATATTTCTATGTCCAGAAACGTGAAAATTCCATATAAATTTTACCCCTTATTTAACCTCTCTAGGGGTCGAATTTCGAAAAATCCTTTCTTAGTGCTCACTTGGGCCATGACAGGAACCCATATTTAATATTTTTAGATACAGTAGTTCCGGCTGGGTGTTGAAATATAGATATATTATCCTACTAATATTATAAAGGCGAAAGTTTGTGAGTGTGTTTGTTACTCTTTCATACAAAAACTACTGAACGGATTTTCATGAAACTTAATTTTTTTATAATTTGGTTATAATATAACGATAACTGTCAAGTAAGTCGGAAAAAAATCAGCCCCCTGAGAGCAATATTGGCGTGCGCTGCCCTAATCTTTTGAGTTACACAAAGATAATTACTGTAGGATTATTTATCTTAAATAGTTCTAAATAAAAGTCCGAGACAGCATATATCTATCTTTTATGTGTAAGTCACTATGACCAAAATAGTGAAACAAACATTCAATTAAATTGAATATTTTTCAACGATGCACATTTTAGAATATTTATCGAACTCTTCTGTAAAGTATTATGTAGGCATAGATTATGAAATAAATTATACCTATTACTAGCAGCTGTTCCCTCCAGTTTCAGTTTAGTTAAGCAGTTTTAAAGATTTAAGCATATAAAGTACGTAATAATGATCTACGCTATATATACGGTACGATAATAAAATCGAACGAAAGTTAAAAAAGTACATTGAATATTTTTTTAAAAGAATACTTAAATCTTTAATCCAAATCGATGCCAAAAATATAGTCTTTAGAATTTGTCCGCTTATCTGTCTGTCTGTATGTATATCCGGCCTAAACTCAAAAAGTACTGCTTATTTCAAATTTTGCTTGAATAATATTAACAGATCGGGTCAACATATTATCACGCTATCACCTACGGAGGAGGAGCTGTGAATCTTTCATTCGGAAGAATTGAGAACCTCAATTTTTGAAGTCCGAAATCCACGCAGACAATGCTGCGGGCGGAAGCTAGTTAAAAATTAGAAGTGACTGTTTAAGTTTCAAGGGTTTTTGAGAGCTAGTGGTTGAAATATAAATTTTGTATATTTAGTAAATTTTGTTTGTAAGTAACAATTTATTTCGTGAAGATGTTTTCAATATTAAATGTCAATATGACATTGTCATTCTTTATTAGTATTTAACTCCTAAAATGAACATTAGGACACACCAAATTCCGCTGAAGTTGCTGCCTATATGTATATTGCACGATCCCTATAGAATGCCTATAAACAAATAAGATTTAGTAGTGTAGTTTTAAAATATGCGAGCGTAGACGCGGGCAAAATACTAGTCATACATTATAACATAAATTGTTGAACACTTACATTAAATATCCAAACTATTTGAAATTACTCATACAAATTACCACTCAAACCAGAAATATTTTCATTAATTACTAGTTTAATGATTAATCACGACCCTCAGCCGATACCTTAACTGTTACTAATTTAGTCGATATTAGTTAATTAGGTGTGTCCACATCGTTACTGTCACTATCGCCATATTACTGACAATTAACTAAATGAATAAATAATGTCGTTGCACTAATTGATGAAGTTGTGATTGTGCATGACACATGTGTTTTTTAAATTTAGATTTTTTTGCTTGTATTTTTTTATGGTATAAGGGGGTAAAGAGTCGAGGCCATGTACATTATATATATATTTATAGTACAGTGGGCAAACGAGCAGTCGGGTCACCGAGATGATGGTGTTTTCCGACGCCCACAGACATCTGCAACACCAGGGGTTTTGCAGTTGCGTTGCCGGCCTTTATATATCGAAGCACACACTCACACACATACACAATACACATCCGCATAGAGGTTATACCGATGCGTTGACGTCGTTCCTCCTCCCACCTCCATGGACCACCGGCTACTTACACACCGCACGAAACGCGACAGCGCAACTGTCACTTTACGCCGGATGAAATAATTAGGAATGTCAAAATAAATATGCAGACACGTGATCTTTCGCTTCTCCCCTGCTGGGGCTACCGGAAACTTAGAAACAAAATCAAAATCAAAAAGTTTTTATTCAAAATAGAATTACAGGAATTACTTTTTGAACGTCAACAATAAAATCTATGCACCGGTTCAACCCTAGCCCTGTCCTGAGAAGAACCGGCGAAACAAACTCAGGGCCTCATGTTGTGATATGTATGATTAAAAAAATATATAAAAATACAAATACATTTGCATATTATTAATGATATAATACAATACAATTTCTAAATTTACAAAAATTATGGTACAAAAACAGCCTGGGAGGAGGGTACTAATCCCAAGATATTGTGGTATCTGTCATATAATCTGTTACCTTATAGTATGCCTTACCACACAAACGCTCTTTAACAACTTTTTTAAATTTATTAATCGAAAGTTTTTGGACGCTTTCTGGGATCCTATTGTAGAGGCGTATGCATTGCCCCCGAAAGGAAAAAAAAGGGAAAAAAGGAAAGGAAAGGAAAGGAAAGGAAAAAAAACAGTTTTCAATCTCTCTCTTACAGGATGCCGGCGGAATGTGTCAGCTGTGATGTCGTGTTTCGTGCGGTGTGTAAGTAGCCGGTGGCCCATGTAAGAGGGAGGAGGATAAAGGGCAACGCATCTGTATAACCTCTATGCGCGTCAGTGGTCATGAAAATGGCTCCGACTGCTCGTTTGCCCGTTATATTATATAAAAAAAATCATTTTGCGATTGTACCTATCATGTGAGCGGGAGGGTCAGTTCGGCTCCAATATAACAAAGCTCTATCTCATATTAAAAATATTTAAATAATTAAAATGAAATGTTTATTGTATTGAAGCTGCAAAACACGCGAGAGAGCCTTTTAGCATAATGTATTAATTTATCTATCAAGCCTGCCCGACTCGAATGTTTCCTACAATACGTATTGATGATGTCGCAAAGATTTTTTTTTCTTTCATTTCTTATTAGTGTTAGGGGGCAAACGAGCGGTCAAAGCCATTTTCGTGACTACCAACGCCCATAGACGTCCGCATAGATATTATACAGATGCATCGCACTCCTTCTTCCTCCCACCTTCATGGGCAGCTTAAGTTATACATAATAGTATGACCTGGAGATGTACTTCGACGGCACCTTCTTGGTAGGCACTTATCTTTTAATCCTACCGTGTTTTTACCTAGTCTAAATTGTCTGTAATAGGACAAAATTTTGAAAAAATTAACAAAACTATACCTTTCATGTTCTCGTTGTAGTAATCTTCTCAGATGTACCTACACAAAGGCTTTTTATGCTTTGTTCTTCCTGGAGAAAGTACATATTACACACAGTGCCTTGATTGTACCTATCACTCTGTAAATACAAGAAGACTGTCAAACAGCGCCGGTTCATCTTATTACAATATAATTACGAAGAGATAATGATTAAGTAATATGTTAAACCATTAAAATTAATATTTAAATAATATCTATAAGTGAATGCTATTTATACTTAAACACATAGCTGTGTAAATTAGTTTTTATTTAGCCTCGAGGTCAGTTTAACACAAATTTTCATTTATTTAGAATTTGATTCTACATAAATGTCGACGTCTTAGATTGAATAATACTAATTAGTGGTTTCATTGGGTGTTGTAATCAGCTAAAAGTGTAGTGGACAAGTATAGTGAATAAATACAATGTTTTGCTTTGGAGAACGTCCAAAAGATGTAAGTAAAAGTGAAAGTTCTGCGTAGGTATTCGTGATAAATGGAACCTAAAGGAACCATTTTATTGTGTTCTTTCAGGCTGTAATATACCTGGGTCAAGTTTCATCTAAATCCGTTTACCGTATCTACTCCAAACCTACTAATGATTAATAGGTAGTGCATTTTCACAAGAAAAACATAATGATTCTCAAGATATGTTTTTACAGAATAAAATGCATTTTTATTGTAATTCCAGGTTGTAATATTTATGTGTGAACTTTCGTCTTAATTAATTCTATGGCTTTTATGTGACCGAATAACAAGCTTTAGAGATGGTGCCGTGCTGCATTTATTTGAATAATAATTATAATAATTGGAATAATTATACCATATATATATATATATATAATAGGGGAGGCTAGGACATCTAGATAGGTACGGATATATTTTTTGCACCCTGCCTTTTATAGCCAACAAACCTGAGCGGGTATTTGCGCGCTTCCAACCTAAGCTGAACCCTGTTTAATATGATTGATCAGATAGATCTAGATCTATTTTACCTGGCATAGGGGAAGGTTGCTATGATTGGACCACTTAACTTTAGGACATCATATTTCATGAAATATGACCAACAAATGAAAACCAATTGTTTGAGTTTATTGCTATTTATGTAAATTAATGATATATAAATTATTGGTCATGAAAGTTGAGAGCTTTTACAGATATACTAAAATAAGTCTTCAATGAGAAGTTGCTTTCTTTGAACCACCGTTGCCATGAATGGACCGCTAAGTTGCCATCATTGGACTTAGAAACATTTGTATTAACGGTCCAATGAAGGTGACTCAAATGAAACACAAAATAAAAATTACTTTTTTATTGAAAAGTTTTTATAATAATCATATATTTTTAGCAAATTGGAAGGCTCTTGATATCTTTGGGAGTAATACCAAACAAAGAATTCTTCATTTCAACAATGTGATCCCTTATTTCAGTTTTTAAATCTTCAAGTAGATCTCCTTCTGATCCTATTATCTGAACTTCTTCCGCAGCGTTAGGGTTTTTCCCGTTCAATCTTCTTTTTAATGAGTCTTTTGAAACGCCATAGATTCGACTCGCTTCATGTTATCCAATAGATTTTTTCTTAAAAATTCTGCTGCAAGTTTCATACTAGCTTCATTCCAAGAATAAAATTTCCTTTTCTTTTTCTCTGTCGACATTCTGGAATATACAAATATAATCCGATTATAATAAAAATAAAATACACAATACAAAAATCTATTTATTAACTTTGATATTAAATTTTCAATATTGCACAATAATAATCCCATTTTTTCCAAAAATTAAAATATATTTTAATTTTAATTTTTATGTAAAAAAAATAGAAGGTAGGTTAGGTACTTTAGAAAATTTGTATTTGTATCTATTGCAATACGAAATTCACACACACAAGAACATTTTTTTAGAATTATACTAAATAAAAATAAGTAATTCTTTAAGTTTCTTTGATTGGACCGGTCCAATAATGGCGTCACTATTGTGGTCCATTGATGGCAACTAGGTATATCAACATAACTAAAGCGGCTATTAAAAAACGTGCAAAGCTAGGTAAAAAACTTCATAGTCTCTGTAAGCACAGATAAATTTGCTATTCAGACATAATACAATCATCAAACATGAATAAATATAATGCTACTTACATTGGTTTGTTGATGGCTCGATTTTTATATCACGGTCACCGCCGACACAAGTGCATACGTCACTATTTGCCACGCATCGCGAGGGCACTAAGGTTTGGCGAGGGGGCAAGGGGTGCTGTAATGATGCCTATCAACGTATTGAACTCGTTGTGACATGCATAGTTTTTGAAAAAATTAGGTGGTCCAATGAAAGAGCCGGTCCAATGATCGCAACCTTCACCTATGTTATAGTGATTGAATTAACATCTTTTTTTGTTAACTGGTTTAAATAAAAGAACACTAAATGTTAAGTGAAGCCGATCGCGATAGGTACATTCCTGAAAAGTGCATCCAAATTAAGGAGTTTCTAAGCATGCACAATCAATCAATGGTTACAGCTTTAATATAACTAGCGATCCCGCGAAGATCGATATTCCATCTAAGTGAAACTTTTTTGTAATTAGAAACTAAATATCATATGACAAAAGTTATGTCATCGTAACGAAGGTAAATAACGTGTAGAATTGAACACAAAAAAAACACTTGCAAAAGACATAATATAGAACTTCGTATCGTCGTCGTGTATCTTAATTATGAATGTGTCAAATGCGTGGTAGTGTGTGTAATGTTTCATTTATTAAATTAAAGTACTTTACAGTCATTATAATTAGAAAATATTAGCATTCTGCACTTCCCTTACACGTAAACTACAAGTTTGCCAAATTTCAGACTCCTCCGTCCTCGCAATTGTCGCAAAAACGTTCCTTAAGTTTTTGCCTCGAGTATTGATATCTATATATTTCGATGGAACGGCAGTCTGGCACTACCGGAGAGAAATCAGGCGCAGGACCGACGGCTTAACGTACTCTCGGGGCACGGGGGTGTAACACCGCTAACTTCCTAACTCCGGGCTGTTA
>LUGF01007307.1:24812-38819 GCA_001625245.1 Calycopis cecrops | reverse complement strand
TTCCACTCGTGTTTTAATACCCTTCATTATATGACAGTTGCATAAACTACTATTATTTTAAAGATGAGATTGTTTTGCTTCATAGTTTGATGCAGTGATATCCTCTTTACACATTACCTGCTAGCTAGCTATAATATGAATAAAAAATCAAATTTATATTTGGAAAAGAATTCGAATTCTTCGAAGATGCATTTACAAGCCATCATTATGAAAAAAATTGTGAAGAGACTTATACATGCATATGTAATAATATCCTTTTTTTCCATTTTATTATAATATTTCTTCGATAATAATAAATCGTCCACATTCAAGGCGAGCAATATGGCAGTCAGATTGGAGCTACGGTAATCATTCTCATGTTAACATTATTATTATTATTATTAGCCCCTGCATCCATGGTGGAGGAGCGAGGGGGTCATTCTCTCTCTCTCCGCCGCTTCCTTCCGCAAGACAACCTCCTCGCAGAAAAAAAGAACTGCTGCCTACGCCTCTAGTGTAGACCATGGTCCGTATTATGGTCGGCAGCGAGAGGTCCATCCCCAAGGCTGCAACGAGTACACGGCGCTCCCCGGCCCATGCTGAGCACTCCTCCAGGGTATGCTGCGCCATGTAATCGTCACACCGGCAGTGGTGACACTCTGTGATCGCTTCCCTACCAGCAACGCGATACAGGCAATGTACGAAGCAATCGTGCTCCGAGAGTACCTGTGTCGATAGGAGAGCGACATCACTCTCTCTCTATCCAGTCCTGTAGGAACGGACGGATCGTTTCGACAGGACAAAGGCCTCCACCAAATTTTTTTTTGTTTTTTTTTAGTGGTACAAATATTTTGTGAAGGTGCACCATGAAGGTGGGAGGAGAAAGGAGGGCAGCGCATCAATAAAGCCTCTATGCGAATGTCTATGACCGTCAGTAGTCATAAAAATGGCTCTGACTGCTCATTTGCCCCCTATATCATAAGAAAAATTATTAAATATATAAAAAAACATAAACATTTGCTTTATGTTATGCTAGGTGCTATCTGCAGTATTATATTTTTTTTTTAGTTCTGCATGTTCTTATAATACTTTGGGGCAAACAGGTGATCGGATCACCTGATAGTGAATATTGACATCCATGACATCCAATCAAGTGGATATTTAAATGACATGAAAAGAGTTTATTCCAGTGTCATAGTTATTAGAGTTTTATCTAGCGGATTCCGTTCACAGAGACAGAAATGTAACTAGTAGAGTTAGATTATGATTTATTTATTGATGATTAGATGATGATTTTATGTATTAGGAATCTTGTGATTTATATTATTCTTGTTACTTCTAGGCACCAAGAAAAAGCCTTCAAAACCTTGTTTGAAAAGGAAGTCATCAGAAAATACAATTAATCAATTGAAGAACAAATTGCAAAAACTGAGCCAAAAATGCAAAAATCAGAAAAAAAACAATAAGAGCTGCAAAAAGCTTATCGATGTCTAAATCCTTTTTAACAGTAATAGATAAATTACCAGAGACAGCACAGACTTTGATGAAATTGCAATTAAAATATCACAAGAGGCCAAGAGGTAGACGGTATACCATGAAGGAAAAATAATGGCTTTGACTATATTAAAACAAAGCTCTAAAGCATACAAACTGTTACATAAAATGTTTGTCTTGTCATCAAAGCATTGCTTACAAAAAATATTAAGTATATTTACCATCAGACCAGGTATTAACAAAAACACTCTTCAGAATTTGAAAAGACATGTAGACCACTTGCCAGAAGAAAAAAAAATAGTAAACCTACTTTTTGATGAGGTTTCTTTAGCGCCTGGTCTTATGTATAATGAGTTTTGTGATGAAATAATTGGTTTCCAAGACAAGCAAAACTAAGCAGCCAATTTTCTTCACATTTTGGAAAAGTGGGACAAAAAAGAATACTTAAAAGCCCTGTTAGTAAATCTTATAAAAGAATTAAAACTTGCAGGGCTCCAAGTAGTATGTACAATTTGTGATCAATGCCCCACAAATGTTGCAGTAATCAAAGAATTAAAAGAAGATAGAAGCAAAATATATGCCATTGCAAGGAAACCGCAAATGCAGGCCATGCACTTTGAGGTGGATAAAATGAAGGTGTTCTCATTATTTGATACGCCCTATTTGCTCAAGGGCGTTAGGAACAATTTATTAAAAAAATGACGCATTTTTTTTTTCAAAATGGGCAAGAAAAGTGGGCAAAGTGGGATCACCTAAAAATGCTACTGGCCATTGACGTTGGTGATGATGAGGTTCGCCTCGTGAATAAATTAACTGAACATCATGTTAATGAAGAGGAATTAAAAAAAATGAAAGTAAAGTTAGCAGCACAAGTATTTGTATCTTCTGCACTTCGATTTCTAACAAGTAGGTATTTTTATGTATTTTTTTATGACAAACGAGCTGTCCACTGCTTTGGTTTTTTTTTTATAGTATAAGGAGGCAAGCGAGCAATCGGAGCCATTTTTAAGATTACCGACACTAATAGACATCCGTATATTGACTATACAGACGCGCTGCCTCCTTCCTCCTCCTCCCTCCATGGGCCACCGGCTACTTACACACCGCACGAAACGCGACAGCACATCTCGTAATTTTACGCCGGTTTTGTGTAAGTGAATGGTACCTCCCCGGTCGTGCCGACCCAATTCGGCTACATGCATGCATATAACGTGGCACTACCTTTTGCTAAAGAAAAGTCTCCCCATAAAGCGCAGCGCAGACGACACACTTTTTGTGCGATCGAGTCTGCGGCGCTCAAAAAGTCTGCATGTCGCGCAAAAGTCGGTCGCGGATTTTTCAGACTCAACGCACACGACGCACATCTTCGATCATTCTGTCGGCAGGGCTGTAGGGACGTAGACGCTATGGAAATCGTGCAGAGATCGCGAAGTATTATTTTGTACATGAAGTACCGAGAAAAAAGAAGAAAAAAAAATATTTGGGTACATCCTTTGCCCACTAAAGTGTGCGCCGTCTGCGTTAGCGCGCGTTGAAGCAAACGTTCAATTTTTTTCACACACTTTTTGTGCGGAGCAGCGCGGCGCGGTGCGGTCTGCCCGTATTATTTTACGTGCGCCGGACTTTTTGAGCGTTGTGTGCGTTACTGCATATAATTGCATAGGTTCTATTTTCACAGACTAAAAAGTGCGTCACGGATAGTCTGTCGTCTGCGCTGCGCCTAAAGTGGCAACCATCCCAAGCTTGGGCAGCCCGCATCTATCCTCCGCCCGGATATTATAAAATTGGATTATAAAGATAAAATTTTGATTTAAACCTCTTTAAAGTATATCACTTTCTATTTTTGCAATATTAATTCCCATATTTTGTACTTTTCAATTGCAAACCTTATTTATTTTAATTTGCACCTAATATATATTTTAATTTCTTTTACAAAACAAGCAATATTACCTAAAGAGTGTATTGGAATAGTTGATTTTCTTCTGATTTTAGATAAATTATTTGATTCTTCTAATGGTCATTCCTACACAGATGATAAAAAATATACAAATGTTGTATTAAAAATAGGTCGCCTCATTTCCAAATGTGGGACACGTTGATTCCAATTTTAGAATCAATTAAATCTAAATCGGTAATTACAAGACATGGTGCTAATGAAATTAAATATGAATCATTCCGTCAAGAAAAAAAATAATATATATAAAAACATTTAAGAAATTATGGGAGTATTTATCGACTAATCATAAAATAACTAATTTAGTAACTACGAATTTTAATCCGGATTCATTAGAATTTTTTTTAGTAGTATTAAAAGTTATGGTGTTAGAAATATTAATCCTAATTGTAATCAATTTTTAAATGCTTTTAAAACATTGATTGTCAATAATTATAATTCACCTCATTCTGTAGACGCAAATTGTGAAAAAGATGAAAATACTGGAATGCAATCGTTATCATTTTTGATTTTAAATAAATGTAATGATTCTCAAAGTGTAAATAAATTATGAAACTAATATTGATTCATTGAAAAATGTTATGTCAGAAATTAGAAATAATGATTATCTTGTGCATGCTGAATCAATAAAAATATGTTACAGGCTATGTGATTAAGAAATCTAAATCAAAAGTTTTTAAAAATTGTTCTACCTTTTTAAATGATTTATGTCTGTCTAATATTGATTTTGATCCATTTAATTACGTAATAGATTATACTAAAAATCGCTTTTTCATCCAAGTGATCAATATATACAATTAATGAATAATAATATGTATTATGTGATTGTTACATGCTTACGGGATAAATCCAACATCAAAATGCTTAAAAGAACAAATTAAAAATTTTATTGATTTTGAATGTGATTTTGGTATAATAACTTGTGAGAGACATAGAGCTGATTTGGTTGATTATATATTTTGTAATCTAAGTATTAAGGTGATTGTTTACAGTTGGTGCCTGGGAGTTAATCGATTAATAAATGGAAAATTATCATATTTTGAAAGGAATGACCATGTTAAAAAACAAGCATTTGATTTATACAATAAAAGACGAAAATAAATTACAAGTAGGTATGTAAATTCTGGTATTGTTTTATTTTTTAATCCTTCGATTTTATAATAATATTAGGTTAAAGCCAATTTCCAGGTTTATTAACGCAATAAGATAAAAAATATGTAACCTTGACAAAATTTTCTAAGGTTTGCTGGCAGATATCTTATATTATAGAGATAAGCACGCCAACGTTTCTTATATTTTAATATATTTTGTTTTATGTATAGATCACAGAATAAATAAATAAACAACATTCAGCATAAATTACAAGTTGCATTATTAAATTGGTGGAAATTGTGTTATATATAAGAGTTAAAAAAAGTGTAAGTGCTGTATTCTGTTGTCTGAGTTTTATACATTTCTTCATTGTACTTAACTTAGTCTCTTATACGCAGTAACGATTGTCCATTATATACATAAAAAATAAAGAAAAATGAAACGTTGGCTTAAAGGTGTGAAACGTGTTGCAACAACATCTTCTAATGACGCTGAATGTTCAAGAGCAGTACGCGCGGAGAATATAGCAATCACCGATCCAGACGATGATGCCACGACGTCAAGCTCGACGGTTCCAAAAACAAAAAAAAGGTAGTATGATGAATCACATATTATCAGTTTCGGATTTGTTGATTCCAATGTCTCACCTCTCTGCATGCTATGTAGTAAACTGCTTCCTAATAGTTCCATGGCACCTGCCAAATTGCGCCGAAATTTAGAAACTGTACACCCCGAGTCTAAAGGCAAGAGTAAATACTTTTTTGTTTGTAAAAAAGATCAGTTAATGGAAAGTCAAAAAAATATGATACATTTAACTCAAACTATCAAAGAAAAGGCCACGGAGGCATCATATTTAGTTAGCTATCGCATTGCACAGGCAGGTAAAGCGCACACTATCGCTGAGAATTTAATAAAGCCATGTGTATTAGACATAACAAAATGTATGCTCGAGGAAAAATCTGCCAAGAATCTTTCTACTGTGCCGCTATCAAACGATACTGTTTCACGATGAATGCATGATCTGGCAAACTACGCCAAACAAGAACTAGTTACACGTCAGCAAAAAAGTTTGGCTATCTTGCTGGTTATCGTGAGATATCCATATGAAAGTTCTTTTGAAGAAGACATGTTTATGTGTTCACCGCTGCTCACAAACACTACCGGGGAAGAAATTTTTAATAAAATAAATACATTTTTTGAAGATCAGATCAGAATCTCAGATGGAACAATTGCATTGACATTTGCACAGATGGGGCCAAGGCGATGACAGGTAAAACAGCAGGAGACAAAAACACAAATAAAAAACAGCCATTGTATTCTGCATAGACAAGCTCTTGCGATGAAGCAAATACCGTCAAATCTAAAATTAGTTATGAATGAAGCGGCAAAAATAATTAATTTTATCAAATCACGACCACTACAATCTCGATTGTTCTCATTATTGTGTGAAAATTATGGCAGCAAACATAAAACACTTCTGCTCCAAAGAAAATTAGATTTTTGGATTATTGGCGTTGGTAAGAAAGAATAGAAAGCTTTACGTCACTCAGTGAGTTTGTTAGCGATAGCCACTCAGAAATGTTTCAAGATGATGTGTTTGAAGAATTGGTCCAATATCTCAGTTCGATGCGCGCATCTTTGAAAAGTATTTTCCCGAAGAACAGAATACAAAAATGAAACTGAATTCATAATCCTTTTTTACACAACTTGGAAAAGCCCGAAAGTATGTCAAACGAGATATACTACTCTGTGTAAAAAGTATCGGGAATATGTCAATAAAAGGACCCGCGTAAAAGAGGTCGGTCTAATTTTTTTACTGCATGTTGGTAGCACTGTACTGATTTAGCGCGCAAAATTTGAGCGGGATCTGTCATTTAATTTGTTGTCATAGTTTTGAGTTCTCGGCGATTTTTACAATGGAAATTATTGTTGAAGAAAGAGTGTGCCTTAAATTTTGTGTTTCGAATGATATTTTATGTGGTGAATCACTAAAAATGTTGCGAAATACCTACGGCGAATCGTGTATATCGAAAACAAGGGCTTATGAATGGCTTTTAAAGAAGGCCGAAAAGTAGTAGTAGACTTGCCTCGTTCTGGTAGACCTTCAACCGCTACGACTAAAGAAAACATCGACAAAATCAAGAAGCTAGTGCTCGAAAATCGACGTATGAGTCTGAGAGAGTTGGCTAGTGAGGTGAACATATCTTTTAAGTCCGTCCACAACATTCTCATTGACATTTTAGGCATGAAACGCGTCGCCGCTCGACTAGTTCCAAAAGAGCTCAATTTTGTTCAAAAAGCGCAGCGAAAGCATGTCGCTGAAGTCATGGTTTCCCGAGTTTCTACGGAATCGACCTTTATGAAAGGTATAATAACTGGCGACGAGACATGGGTTTTTGAGTACGACATGCAAACAAGCCAACAGTCTTCAGAATGGCGTCTCGAAAAAAAGCCGAAACCCAAAAAACCACGGCAAAGTCGCTCCAAAATCAAGGTGATGCTGACAGTTTTTTTGACTACCGTGGTGTGGTTCACTCCGAATTCCTTCCAAAGGGAGAAACAGTGAATAAAGAATATTATTTAGGAGTCATGAAGCGTTTGCGTGAGAGTATCCGCCGAAAACTTCCAGATTTGTGGCAACACAACTCATGGATGCTGCACCATGATAATGCACCATCAGTCATCACACACAGCCATTATAGTGAAAGAGTTTTTAGCGAAAAATTCAACAAAAGTTCTCGACCAAGCACCGTATTCATCTGATATGGCTCCGTCTGACTTTTTTTTATTTCCCAAGTTAAAATTACCACTTCGAGAAAAACGTTTTCTCGTTGTCTCGCTGAATGAGCTAAAGGCCATACCGCAAATAGCCTATGAAAAATGTATGGAAGACTGGGTGAAGCGTTGGAAGTGTTGTATTGCAAGCGATGGGGCCTACTTCGAAGGCGATAAAATAAATTTAGATTAATAATTTGTATTTTTTATTTTATTGACAAATTCCCGATATTTAGTACACTGAATGTATGAATGTATTTTAGAAATGTCATCAGACACAAGTATAGAGTCACTGTTCAAAACGACGCCTCTCAACGATTTTTGGTGCAGAATCCGTGATGAATATCCAATGCTTGGCAAAATGGCTCTGAATATTCTTCTCCCGTTCCCAACAACATACCAGGGTGAATCAAAAAGTTCTTAGAAACTTATATGTATTTAACCTTTTTGGAGGCAGTTCGATATTTTTTTTAAAGATTGACATATTATTTATCCAGACTTTCAATTGTTTTCGACAGATCGTTCGCAAAATATTAATTTTATTGTTGAGAGTTCTGATAAAAAAACGAAACTAAGGAGAAAAACGAGTTACGCGCGGTAATAAAGTACCTGTGCCTGAAAAATATTTCTACGAAAGAGATTTTTTCGGACATTCAACAGAGATTAGGGAATGATGCTTTACCCTATTCCACTATGGCTTATTGGGTTGCTGAATTTAAAAGAGGTAGGTCGAGCTGTAAAGATGACCCGCGTTCTGGACGACCATCAACCTCCATCACCGAAGAAAATGCCAAAAAAGTGGAAAAATTGATTTTACACGACAGAAGAATTACAATAAAACATTTAGCTAAGATCCTTAAGATGTCGTTTAGTAACATTCAGTCAATTTTAACCGATTCACTGGGGTTCAAAAGTGTCAGCAAGATGGGTGCCACGAATGTTAACCGAAGAAAACAAAAATCCACGGTTGGATATTTCTAAGCGTAATTTCAAAATGTTTCAACGTGATTCAGATCAATTTTGCCGTCGTGTTGTAACCATGGACGAAACATGGGTCCACCATTTCGATTTGGAAACGAAAAGACAAAGCATGTCTTGGAAACGACCATCCTCACCACCCGTGAAGAAATTTCGAGTTTCTCCTTCCGCTGGCAAAGTTATGGCCTCGGTATTCTGGGATAGTGACTGAATTATTTTTATTAATTACTTGCCAAAAGGGCAAACGATAACTGGATCCTATTATGCAAACTTAATCCCGAAATTACGTGAAGCGATTAAAGAAAAACGTCGTGGGAAATTGTCATTCGGCGTGTTGTTTCTCCAGGATAACGCTCCACCTCATGGTTCGGAAGTTGCGATCACCGCAATCCGCAGTGCTGGCTTCGAAGTCCTTGATCACCCACCATATTCTCCTGACTTAGCCCCGAGTGATTTTCACTTATTTCCAAAATTAAAGGAGCATATTCGTGTAACTAAATTTGACGATGATGACGCGGTTATGACTGCCGTAGAGGAGTTTTTTAATAGTCGAGAAAATGATTTTTTTGCGGAAAGAATAAAAAAGTTGGAGATGCGGTATTCTAAGTGTATTAGATTAGAAGTAGATTACGTAGAAAAATAAAATATTTTTGTTTAAAAATTTTATTATTTTTGTATTCATTCTAAGTACTTTTTGATTCACCCTCGTATTTGTGCGAAACAGGATTCTCAGCCTATGCAGCCACGAAAACAATATATCGCAAAAGACTGGACGCCGAACCTGATATGAGACTTCAACTGTCTTCTATCAAACCTGATATCAACCAATTGATGAAATAAAAAACAATTTCATACCTCCCATTAGTTAGATTTTTTCTTTTTTTTAATATCTTCTATTGTTGTACTTGCCATGTGGTAAAGTAAGTAATAATAATTAGTAACTGTTAAATTGTACTTTAATTATGCTTATCAATAAAGAAAACACTTAAAATTTATTGTTTTCTTGTAGGGTTCCATCAAGTATTTAGCTTCCCAAAAGGGTTCCGTCACCAAAAAAGTTTGAGAACCACTTAAGGCAGTGGTGTTATTAAATAAATAATATAAGTAATTGTTTTCCTCTTACCAATAGATTTTTAATAAAATTAGTAATATAAACCTAGAGCATTAAAAAAAGTACCTATTGTAGTATAAAGCTTCTTCCAACATAATGAATTAAAGATAATGATGTCTATTTTGTATGCCTTAATCCTAATAATAATTATAGTACTAATAGCTATTTTATTGCTTTCACTGGGGCTCTTGAAAGAGAGAGTACAGAAACAGCTGATCTCCTAATGTTTTTTGATGACCTATTTGAAAGTGTTAATGGTAGCTACAGTGTACGGCACTGTAGCTACGAAAGGGTTTATAGGTCAGCTGTAATCTCGTCACCACAGCTTATACGTACGGTACTATACTGTACGGTAGTGTGAAAATATTAAGAACTATGAAATTCGTAAATGTAAATAATCGAAGAGTAGTGCCGTCTTTGCTAAGCTGGGTTAAGACAATTGAAAATTTTAAAAGAATAGTCAATTTTTTTACGTACAAAAGGACAACATTGACCAGGATCCATTAGAAAACTTTTTTGGTGCAATGAGGGCGCATAGTTGCATCAATATTATGCCTGATTCATCTGCATTTGAGAGAGCCTTCAAAACTTTACTAACCAATAATATTTCATCTCCACACTCAGTTGGGGCCAATTGCGAAAAAGATGACTATTTGTCTCCAAAATTTAAAAAAATATTTGTTACAGGCAACTGTGATGAAATGAGTGTGAGTGTTAACATAAAATTGATAGTGATCATCTTTGTATTGCACTCACTAATACAGATGAATTGGTAAATGTTGTAACTCCTATTCATATGACAAAAAGCACAGCAATAGGTTACTGCACTGGTTAGGTAGCACAACAAGCAAAAAAAAATATCTTTAAAGCTTGTCAAAATGATATAATATCACAAGAATTTGAATCTTTTCATAAATTTATAAAAAAGAGAGTATATGAGAACCAAACTTGGTTGTGCTATCCAACATGAGCCCTCTTCGATGTTTTTGCCAATGTGAAAAATATCTGTATAGAGATTTTAAAAACCCAATGCAACAGAAAACATGGATCGTGTACATACGTTTAAACTTTACTAATTTTTTTTATAATAAATTTAAACATTGACACGAATTTTATTAATTGTAGTAAACATAAATTTGATTTAGTATCTTGTAAATAAAAGCACCATGTTCTTTATAAACAATTGGTGTAAAGATATTAATAATATCCTAAATAGAAAATCAATAATATGAAATTCTGATAAATATTATAACGATGGTATGAAAGAAAAAGCTTTGTGGCACGGCTCCCGCAACAAAGGCAGGAAACGTAAAAGAGTTTCGTGATATTTTCTAAATAAAGAGGTAAAAATATAAATGTTATTTTATTTTTTAAATAGATAATATATTTTATTTATAGATCGAGGATACGTGTCTGACTTTCCTGTACTAGAATGTGGATGATGATGTTAGTATTAAAATACTGTTTCTACTAGAAAAGCTGAACAAAAGTTATTGTTAAAAAATGTTAATCAAAGGCCAAACAAAAACATACATTTGTAAATTACATTAGGTTTATATACCAATTTACAACTTTCTGTGGATATTGGAATTATACAAAGACAACAAACTCATGATGCTAATCGATCGGAAAAATTCTGCTGCCCAGGGATCATCTCAGGAATATACTGAACAAGATGTTAACTTCCCCAACCCACCGCCTCTGCCACAACGGGACATAAACCCCGGTCAATCAGTATTAGGGATTTTTAATAGGATTAATTCGAGTACATACAAAGGTGTTGCCGCCACGCCGAATCATTGTTTGTTTAGTGGCTGTCATAATACTGAACGTTTATTGGTACCATCAATAGTTAAGGAATTATTGTTACGCCGCTACAAAATATAATATGTCCATCTGAGTGCACGTATCTGTAATTTCCATTTAAATAACAACTTGTGGGATGAATTATTAGCACCATATAATGATTTTACTGGTCACCAAATGGATGACATGATGTCACTATTAGAAAGAGCAGTAGATAGGAAACTCGATTTCTCCGATATCAATAGTTTAGAACCCCGAATCTGTCACTTTTGGCTAGGTTTTACAAAAGAACAGTTACGCATAGGGGAAAGGTGTACATAATGATCCCTCGAGGCAAAATGATTCCCTACTAGTTTCGCTAAACTACTAATGCCATATATCCAATCCATTTGCAAATACGTCACCCGCGGTCCTCTCAGTCTTCTGTTGAAGTTTCACGGCGGTGTGCGTAACGTGCGTTGACTGAGAATAATTTAATGAAAATAGGAAGTTTTAATCTAAGGTAAGTCAAAAATTTACTACAGATTTTATGGCTTGTGTTAATTTAATCTAAACAGCTGTTTATTCCATGGATAAACGTAATATTTAATGGTATTTTAAACATACATATTTTGTTGAACGCATGGCGAGTTTTAAGGTTATTTCTTGATCGATGTATGCGAACATTGCATTTGAGGTCAAATGATTCCATACCCGAAGTCTAAAACGATCCCGGGATCATTTTTCCCATTTTATTTTCATATTATTTTTAATTTTTTATAGTTTTTTTCTTTACAGGTCATGCCTCGGAAATATAAAAGAAAAACTACTCGACAAAACTGGAGCAAGGATTCCATGCGTTTAGCACTAGGTGCTGTAAAGGAAGGAATGCCTTTTAAAACAGCCGGTAGACAATTTTCAGTACCGGTAATGGCATTGAAAAGAAGAGTCAAAGGAAAAAATAAGATCGCAGTCGGTGTAGCTAAGATAATGGGCAGTAAACGAATAATTTTTACAATTGAACAGGAAAGAGAACTTGTGCAATACATAAAAGACATGGAATCTAGAATGTATGGACTAACAATACAAGAAGTTCTTTCTTTGGCTTATCAATTAGCAGAGAATAATAAGATACACCATCAATTTTCATCAGAAAGAGAAAAAGCTGGTAGTGATTGGCTAAAAACTTTTTTAGGATTTTGATTCATATTTAAGCTTTGAGAAGTACCTACCAAAAATTAGTAGAGACTGATAATTAATAAAAGAATTTCGTTGCTTTAGAAGACTGTTGTGTGTGACTGTGTGAATGTGTTATAGCAATGTTTGCAATTTATAATTAAAATTTAGAAAATTGCTCTGTTACTTACTGTTTTGTGACTTAATTATTTTTAAAACTTGTTTTTTTTTCAAATTAATAAATTTAAAAGACATTTTTTTTTTCAGCTTAAAAACCCATAAAGTACAAAATGATCCCGGGGATCGTTTTATCCTTACTTCTGGGATCATTTTAACCACCACTCAGGTTGAAATGATCCCCTGATAAGCTTTTAGAAAATGGTTAATAATTCTGAAAAGAAATACATTTCTACTAAAAAGAGTATGCCAAATTTACACCACATAAGTATTTGATTTAAATTTAATATCACGATTTCTAGGAATGTTATATTTTCGAAATAATATTCATTTTTCCTTAGAGGGATCATTATGTACACCTTTCCCCTACTTCTGTCAATGTTACCATCTCTCAGTCATCAAGTACCATCAGCTAGTTTAACTCTGAGTATATACTTAGCAAAAATAAGAACGGGAGATAGCAATGAATGGCTTTCACAGTTATTTAATTTGCCTCGCAGTACATTGGAACGGTACATGAACTAAACCAGAAACTGTTTTATAATAGATTTTGTTCCCTTATGTTTAGGTTTTGATAGCACAACTGTAGTTGATGTGGCAATCAGAAATAAAATAATACCCGATGGGCTTTTTGGTAATCCTGATTTACCGGAAAATATAAAACCTGCTATAGTAATATGCGATGGCACATATGTTTATGTTCAGAGTAGCAGCAATTTTAAATTCCAGAAAGATACATATAGTTTGTATAAGTATACTAATCTAATAAAGCCTTTTATGTTTGTTTGTTGTGATGGTACTATATTAGAATGCTTAGGACCATACAAAGCCACAAAAAATTACTCTGCCATTATAACTGCAGAATTAGAAAATGAGCAAAGTGGAATGAGAACGTTTTTTTAGAAATAACGATGTTTTTATTTTTGATAGGGGTTTTAGGGATGCAGTGCCAAATCTACGAGCTTTAGGGTATAGTGCTTATACACCTGAAACCATCAATAGAAGGCGAGTATCAACTCACTACTTTACAAAGTAATTTGTCTAGGTGTGTTACCATGTGTCGATGAGTGGTGGAAGTAGTCAATGAACGAAGAAGCTGGATTCCGCTGACTTTTGAAACATGTACCGTGGTCGAGGAGGAAATAAAGCGCATGGAAGTGGTAGACCCTTCCATCAATCTTACTTTGACCAAAATCAAGCGATGCAGCATTCATCTGCTATGCCGCAACCCCGACGGCAACAGAGATCGAAGCAACAACGCGAGCGCGACGCTAAACGCCGCGACGAATTCCGTGAAAACGGAAAACCCATAAAAGAAAAGGAACAAGAGATAAAAGACCTGATTAACAAAATTCTTTTCTTTGGGTTCAAAGAAGCGTTCGAAGCACAGACGAAACAAGATTTTAATAAAAAGAGATTTCAAACTTTTAAGACGGGCGTATTTTAATCGTGCCATGCCTCACATGTTTGATGATTTTAGGATTGA
>LUGF01007307.1:0-14616 GCA_001625245.1 Calycopis cecrops | reverse complement strand
ACTGACGTCATCACTCCAAAACCAGCGAAATTTTAAATAATTAATAAAAAATAATGACAACAAAAAAATTAAAACTGTTCAAATTAGTTTCTTAGAATGGTCTATATTTACGAAAACTAGAGTAAAAGGGTGTGAAAAAAAATGTGCAATGCCCATTATGTAGGATACAGAAGAGACAGAAAAGCAAAGATTAATGAAACATTTAAAGTGAAGCAAGACGTATTTAAGCCTACAAGATCCATGGAACCACCGTGCACTTCTGCGTTTTGCAAGAAATCTAAACTCAGGTCATGTGACAACATAAATGAAGAACAGCCGAAACAACGAGTTTGAAAATTTCTGGCAGAATATGAACTGGGAGCAGCGAAGATCATTTATGGGCATTTTCGTCAAAATGTCTACTAACACACGTATGAGATGTCCCATGCATACAATTTGCAAATAAATAACATTGTTATGACATAGAAGTGTCGAGTTAATATTAAATAGTTTTAAATGACTATAGCTTTCTTTTTCTACTTAAATTGATAAGATAAATTCAAATAATGTAATAAATTTCAATCCAGAAAGGCGGCAGTTTACGTCTCGCAGTACTGTCCCCTTTTCAAAACATGACCTATGTTAAACGATATCTTTACAATTTTGCTTCTTATTACATATTCTACATACTTTAGTTTTTTTATTAAGAGTTGTAGTTTTCAATTATTATAAGTTCATAATAGGTTCTAATACCAATATTTAAACATTTTTAAGTTTATGTCTTGTCCCCTAGATATGTGTTAATTGGACATGTCCATGAACCGTGACCGTAAATAATATTAATTTTTGTACTGTTTATTTTCTACCACTCGCCGACTCTTTATTTAAATAGAAACACCGAATCGAGTAGGTTAACACCAGCAACCATTTTAAAGTGTCAGTTTTATTTGTATTCAGTAATGTGAGAGTGTTTGAATCGGTAACAGTCTTTTTCGGAGTTTTCTCCTCCCATGAACCGGTAAGTATTTCTCTTTTTTTTCAAGTTTTATTGATGTTAGTGTCAAAGCAAAGATAATTTCATATGGCGAAATTATTATAGTTTTCGGTAAACAAGAGTTACAAATTATCAAACAACATTTTTTTAAGGTTATGATAAAAAAACTGAGAATAGGTGCGATACCGTTACGTCCTGACCATTACCAAATGACTGGTAACGTATGTGCCGGACTAGAAAAGTAACGGACAGGACAACCTAAACCTAAACACTGAGAAATTTTTCTAAATAATATTAAATAAATAATTTGAATTTGATTAATAAGTTGCAGGTTCAATTTCTGTCGTCGTCATATATTTCTGACGGCCTGGGTGGTTTTTTATGGATATTACTGTGTGTATTTACTATTTACAATAAAAAGGTATATATACCTTATATATAAGTATTTTACAGGGTTATTGACTTACAATCCAATTTTTCTAAAAATGTAGAAAACTACCCCCTTTTGGATTGGAATCTCATAATACTGTATTATATAGATGGCGATGTGTGGATTGTCCCGAATTATTTCTAACCTGCCTGAGACATCGTCTGCGTAGAACATTTTACGAATAGAAAAAACTTAAAAAAAAACTCAGATTAGACTTCTGTCATGAAATGGTTATTTCGCTTCAACGCGTACCTACCTACGTAACGGATTGTTTTCGTTTACGTTATTAGTACGCACTATATGACATAGAGGATTATATGTTTTAGGTATCAGAATGGCTCTTACAGCTGCAGAAAAAATGAAACGGTACAGGGAACGTATAAAAAACGATCCCCAAAAATATGAGGAGTATCGTAAGAAGGATATAGAGAGAATTAAACGAAGGCGCAAAAAGATTTTGGAATTAGATGATACAGAAAAGAAAAATCGAAGAGAACAGTGGGCAAAACAGAAACGTAAGCAACGTGCTAAAAAACAAAAATCTACTGTAATGGAAGAAAAGGAAAAAAAAGATAAGACTAGTGAATTACAGAAAAATGATAACAAAGAACAAATTTCAAAACTGAAATATTTAAAAAAAAAGTGTGCTATACTAAGTAGTGCTTCTAAAAAAAACGAAGAAAAAATAAAAAAACTTTTGAATATATGTGAAAAATTAAAAAAAAAGAAACTATCGATTAAAAAAAGATGCAGAAAAGCAGATCAAAAACAGAGAAAAAATAATTGAAAAAATGAAAGCTCGAGAACAAGTCCTCGAATATACAATGAAGAAAACGTACAATGTGTGTGAAAAACGCTCTCAAAGAACTATACTTAAGAGATTAATTACAAATGCAAAAGTGAAATCGTACGTAGCTAAATTAATAGGTATAAAAGGAAAATTTAAAAAAGCGATGCCAAAGAAAGTAAGTTTTGTATCTGAAGAATTAGTTAAATTTTACGTCAGGGACGATGTAAGCCGCTGCACGGCAGGAAAAAAAGAATGTCGCACACACAAAAAAGACAAGCAGCAGATAAGGTATTTATTGAACACGTTACAGAAACTGTATGAGAAGTATAAAAACGAATGTGGGAAATATAAATTTACGACATTTTACAAGTACAAACCTTTTTATGTTTTGGCACCACACTTGGGTTCAAGAAATACATGCGTTTGTGTTAAACATAATAACATTGAAATGAAATTTACATGTTTAAAAAAATATTCTGCACTTGAAAACAGCAATATAAAAGAAGTACTTGCACAACAAACATGTGATCTCAAATCTTTCGAATTGCATGCATGGTAAATGCACAAAATGCAAGAACATACCCATTAATTACAACGAAAATGTGGATTTGAATCAAAAAGTCACCTGGTACCAATGGAAGACAATTCCTCATAAATACACAAAAAAAGAAGGATCAGAAACTACAGAAAAGACAACGAAGAAAACGGTAAAAACAGAAAAAAACGGAGCCATTAAACAGTTACTACAAGACTTTGAAATTGACATTAAAACTTTTAAGAAACATTATTTTAATAATATTCACCAACAAGAAAAATATCAATATATTACAAATAGTCTAAAATCGAACGAAGAAGTTGTTATATGCGATTTCTCGGAGAATTATGAGTTAAAACTAAGCGAAGAAATACAAAGTATGCATTTCGGTGCCTCTAAAAGTCAAATAACGCTACATACTGGAATGGTATATCTTCAAGGAATGTCACAATCATTTTCTACTGTATCTCAAAACAATATGCACCAACCGCCAGCTATATGGGCACATTTAATGCCTGTATTAAAGATGATAAAGGATGATTTTAAAGTGACAGCTATACATTTCTATTCTGATGGACCAACTTCTCAATACAGGATGACTGGTGAGACAGTTTCAAGACTGCACCAGGTTATAGAGTATTCGATTCTGATTCAGAATATGTAATAAAATAAATACTTTTTTTTTTTCGAAAATGTCCCACAAATTATTGAATACATTGATATAATAATATACGTAATCGCGCGTGAGTCGGCGAACGCGACTTCAAAGGCGTGTAACGGCCGCACGCGCCGCGGCGCGGCCGCTCGGATGTCATTGTCGGTAAAACACCCCCGTCCCCCGCCCCTCCCACCTGTTTGATGTGACCGTGACCTATTTACAATTATTGCCAGTACTCGCGAACGCGCGGTGAGGATACGATTGCATCGTGCATCGTTTCCAGCTTCCGTGTTGTAGTACTTTTACGCGCAAAAATGTCTTTTACGAATGCAGAGTACTGGGACATGATACGTATTTATGCTCTTGCAAATAACAATTTAACAGAAGCCGTCAATTTGTACAGAAATACGTTTCCCGGTCGTAACCCACCTACACGCCACATAATACTAAGTGTAAACCAGTGTTTACGTGAGTTTGGACAATTCTCCGTGCCGTTACATGCCCAAGGTCGAGGTGGAGTGTCATACGACGTATCGCTACACGAACAAATCTTACAGTATTTCGACAGCCATCCACAAGCAAGTACTCGTAAAGCCGCGCGAAGGTTCGGTGTTTCACAGTGGACTGTGTGGAACCAGCTCCACCGAGATGGCTTACACCCGTACCACTTCAGACCCGTGCAGGAACTTGCAGAAAGCGACCACGAACCACGCGTGAATTTTTGTCGGTGGTTTTTACAAAACACCGACAAAAACATTCTATTCACGGACGAAGCGACGTTCACAAGATTAGGAGTTTTTAATGTCCATAATGAACATTGGTGGAGTCATTCCAATCCACATGTTACGCGACAGGACGCTTTTCAACACAGATTTAGTGTGAATGTGTGGGCTGGGATCCTCAATAACTGTTTATTGGGCCCCTATTTTATTGAGCGTAGACTTGATAGTGCCTCTTATTTAAACATTTTAAATAGTGTAGTGAATGATATGCTCGAGGATGTACCCATAATGTACCTAAGAAATTTGTTTTACCAACATGATGGGGCACCCGCGCACTTTCAGATACGAGTTCGTGAGTTTTTAAATAATAATTTTGGTGACAATTGGATAGGTCGTGGAGGGCCTGTGTCATGGCCGGCGCGGTCTCCAGATCTCACTCCACTAGATTTTTATTTATGGGGTGAAACGTCTCGTCTACGCGACTGAGTACGCGGATAGGACTGACGTAAAAAGTAAAATTATTAGTGCATTCGAAACTGTAAGAAGTGACCCGTTTGTACTTAATCGTGTTAGAGGTAATATGCGCAAACGCGCGGAACTTTGTATTACAAGAGGAGGTGCACATTTTGAACATTTTTTAAGATTAGTGTAGTGTGTAAATATCTAGTAATAAGTATAAGCTGTGGTATAACGTAAGCTGTAATATTGGTAAGTATTTGTCATGTCATAAATATGTTAAATTATAAGGCGCAGGCGTCATCGCACGTCACGACTCACGTCACTACTGACGTCACGACAACGGTGACCATAATATGTGATTTTAGTCCCTCTGCGTTTCTTTGGTTTTTCTTCGAAGTTACTTGACATATAATTTTAATATATATATTTTTTAACTCTACTAACTAAAATGTTTCATATCTGTAAGTGATGAAAATGTCTCACCAGTCACCCTGTATATCAATCAAAGCTTCTTTTTTAAGTGATGAAACTATGTCGTTCGGATAAACAGTGTTGTCACTTAAAATTTCACTTTTATCTTCTAAAGTATCATTATCATCTGCAAAATCTTCTAAATCATCATTTGAATTAGTGCTGAATGTATATTGATAATCATATTTGTTTGGTGTAACGCTAAGTTTAACATCTTTTTCATGCGTTGATGCGTTTAACTCTTTAGGTGAGCTGCCTAAACTTGATTCATTATGTGAGAACACTTTTTTTCCAGCATTTATCAATGTTTCTAAAGGGTCTATTATAGGCTTAAAAGTTTTTATAAATTTAAGATTCTCTGCATCTTCTTCATCTCGAATTATTTTTAACTTTTATATACTTTATACTGTTAACGGATTTTATGAGCTGCTCTTTAATATCAGTCTCCATTTTCAAGTGAGTCAATGAAAGAATGAATATCAAGTGATATTTTTTCACAATTACTAGTTTATATATTATATTTTTTCTTGTTAACAACAAATGCATTTAGGTAATAAATAATATAATTACGAGTACTGATCAATATTTTTGATTTATCTTTAAAAATAAATAAATGTATCAAATCCTAGTCTAAATCCTCAATTATCTAATTCACAGTCTTTATTAATTAATAAAAAATTGAAGTTTTCCTTCCATATAGTTGAGCAAAGTTTCTTAAATTGAAGCCAATCAATATCTGTATTTATATGTTCATTGTATATATGTTTTAAATTTGTATCATCTTGCTTGAAGATAATCAAGAGATTAACGTTATCTCTTATTAACTGTTTTGGTATTTTTGAATAAGTTTGTGATAGATAAAAACAGTCTATCTGTCTATGTCTCCCCATTGCAAAATAATTGCGAATATTTGTTTGAATTTCACAAGCAACGTCATCGAATATCATGACTGAATTTCTTTTAGCATCATTAGGATGGATAACTTCATTACTATCACTGTATAGAAAAAAATCTGCACCAGGTATATTTTCCATAACTTTACTCAGAAAACGATACTTTGGTTGAAAGGTTGTTTTTGAATATAGGTAAATATTTTTAAATTTTAATCCATTTTCATGTAGCAATAGATTTAACATCACATTAGTTTTTCCACAATTTGAAGGCCCGCATATTATGCAGCGAATACTATTAGGTAGGAGTTCACTGTGTTTTACATTAAGTTTATGTTGTTCCAATTTTAAATCCTTCATTTGTAAGGTAGTGGTTTGCTTTATGAACTTCATTTTGAAGAGTGGGATTGATTAATGTGATAAGGTAATATATATGATCGTTTCTGTGATCCTATCGAAAAATTTCATCAGTATTTTTTTCATAATTTGGGCAGGCATAATTATCGATTTTGTACCAGCATGAAAGTATTTCTACGCATAGATAGACATTTTAATTAAATTTTGTCTGATAATAATCGTGTATTGTTTGTCCCTTTTTTGTAGTAAATGTGAGATAGGGATAGATGTGGTGTATAGTCATTTGTCATTACTCTATATTAAAAAATACTATATCATCAACTAGAATTTAATTACACAATTTTTAACCTTTTCGAAATGAATTAGAGTATATATCTCTTGTGGGCATGTGATGCGAAATCGGAAAACAAGTTAAAACTTGACGGCATACAGACTTGTAGAAACATGTTACAACCTAGAGATCAAATAATTTTTCATTTAGTCCCAGGACATCAGTCTAATTGAAAAGGTGTCATACAGATTAAATTGATATTTAATTAAATTATTAATATCTCGGTGAGTTAATTTCTTATATTTTTCTATTATTTACATAGGTGCTTTATTTTTCTAGTAGGTACAGTTTCTTATTTTTATATTCTTCCTTGTTTTAGATCATAATAACAAGCACACCTTTGCTCTTAGAACAGAAAGTACCACTGACTTGGATGTTATCCAACCCAATCTAGATGTTAGTGAAGATAATCCGTTTTATTATGCTCAAGATGTAGACGGGTGGCTGGAAAGGATGGAGAATAAGAAGCAAGAAAAATCAAAGAAGCTTACAAGTAAGGAAGGGATATCAAAAAGAAAGTGTGTAAAAAAAATGTCATCATATATTTTGAAAAAAAATCAAAAAAGCCTCGGACAGTATATTATAAAAATAGATATTGAGGCAATAAATGACGCCGACGATGAATATGCTGTAAGTGCTCAATATGTAATGACCGAAAGGTATGATGATGTTTTAGACGCTGCCCAGTTTCTAGTCCGCCAAATATGTAAAAAAATTCAATAGTATTCTTACAATGTTATCTATAATATAATCTAATACATACGATTTCAATATATTATGATGTTTTATTTTTCACCATTGTAAAATCGAATAATACGATTTGTTTACCGTAGCTGGTCCTATTTAACTAACACTGTAATCTTTCTCAGGTAACTGCTAGCAGTTAACTCTGTAAATTCTGCCTAGGCAGACTCTTTCGCCACATTTTACTCTAATATTCATTAGCTTCATCATCATGATCGTTATCAAGCATCGCTCATTGTTAGGGGCATATGCCTCTAAAGATCACTATAGTTCATTAGCTTATTTTATTTAGCTTAGTTATCGCTCATTGTTAGGGGCATATTCGTTTCTATTGGCTGTTTATATTGCTATCAGCCCCTTGAAAAATAAAAAAATAGCTTTTGTGTCAATATTTTATTGATAAAAAACATTTTACTTCTGTCTCCAGACTTATTATTTCAAGAGTCAATTTAATGGCAAATACTTTTATTTAGCTTAGTTATGTTATTGGAAGGTCTAACAATTCATTTTATTAATATTATTACTAGGCCTTTTTTATAACTTTAAATCAATTAGACTAAGGAAAGTATACATGAAAGAAATCTGAATTTACACTAATTAAGAATATGAGAATTAACAATAAAATTTGTTATTATTTATTTATTATCTCAGATTAATAAAACAATTATACATTTTTATATTATTCGATAATGAAATATTTTCATAAATTACAAAATTGTTACTTATTCTAAAAATATATTTATGAAGGCAAACAGGAATACATTGTAGGTTATATCAATAATGTTTTATTTAATTTTTTTATACATGAAATACATTAATCATATACAATGTGTAGTTAAAACAATATAGGTAATATTAAATTAAGTGGCTACAATGCCCCCAAGGTATGGTATTAAAACTGTTTTATATCAACTGTCTTTTATCGTCTTCACCATTAAGCACTAACTTGTTAATTTTTTTTGTATAAAGCTGATGATTTTTCGATTTTATAACATACATATTTTTTCTCAAGCTTTGATTATTATATAAGGAGCTTTTATATTTTTGGAAGTCTAGCTTTTTAACTACAGATTTAGTTACCCCCTTTGCTTTTTTGATGGATTTTGTGTTCAAATTTATGCTATATAACTTAGCTCGTAATCCAACAAACTCCGAAATAATTTCCCCACCCATTTCATCTTTAAAATAGCCCGGTATCTTCATATTTACTTTAGGAATACCAAAGATATTGTCATTCTTAAAATTACTAGTATCAAAATAACAAATATTTTTTTTCATATCATCATAAAAATCATCAGTTTTTATGTAATATAGAAGACTATCAGTGTCGGTATAACATAATTTTATACGATCTTTATACATTTTCTTCATTACAGAATAATGGAAATTGTATAAATGTGCCTTTGAAATTTCAAGAATAGAGAGACCTATATAAATGGGTCTATCCAAAATGGTTTTGGTCCTATTTAATTGAATTGCTACAAAATTTTCCGAAATTATAGAATATATAAATCTTTAAAATGTGGTGCATTTATGTAACTTTCCGCACCACGTAATTTATTTGTTGTATTTAAATTATCCTTCCATAATTGCACTAATCGAACATCAATCTGTTTTCGCCTATTTTCAATTGTTTTTCCAAAAACGGAATTGTTTTGTTTTTTAAAAAGTCTTTCTCAAAATCTGATTTAGCGTTTTGTCTAAGAGTAGTATTTTAATTAATATATGATTCCAAAAAATTATCTTGGTAAAATGATAGAACTCTATAAATTTTCAATAAAACTAAACCATTTTTCAAGCACTCTTGCAAATGTAAATAATGTATAACAAAACGGTGTTTGTTGTACAAATTCGCTATTAACTTTTTACCTTTTCCTCTATTGGGGGCAAATTTTTCTGCAGCGAAAGGTAGATCCGAATGATCGTTATGAATTATGTCAGGATAATAGAGATCTACTTCAAGAATATATCCATAGCTGCTATTTTTAGTGACCGAGTCAATATCAAAACTGCTTATTTCGTTCTTGTTTAAAAATCTAAAACTATTCATTGGAAGTTTTTGCATCATAGCAAATCCGTAAAGATTTATTGCCTTACCGTATCTCAAAGAACATTGTGCACAACCTCCCCTAATACCCTTTTCCAACATTTGGTACATTTCAACATCAGAAATTAAATCTAACTCAACTTTAGTATAGTATAACATTGCATTCCAACTTAGGGATGGTGAA
Organism: Calycopis cecrops; assembly: GCA_001625245.1. Taxonomy (NCBI): domain Eukaryota; kingdom Metazoa; phylum Arthropoda; class Insecta; order Lepidoptera; family Lycaenidae; genus Calycopis; species Calycopis cecrops. Next base: position 5,025 of record LUGF01007307.1, on the reverse strand, counting down.
GATACATAAAAACATGGGTCTAACCCATAATAAAACAGACTCATTTCTCTAAACTTTTCAAATACGTCACATAAAGTCGGCGTAAAGTGACAGCTGTGCTGTCGCGTTTCGTGCGGTGTGTAAGTAGCTGGTGGCCCATGGAGGTGGGAGGTGAAAGGATGGCAGCGCATCTGTATAGCCTCTATGCGGATGTTTGTGGGCGTCGGTAGTCATGAAAATGGCTCCGACTGCTCGTTTGCCCTCCTATACCATAAAAAAAAAACATAATAATCAAACATCACATTTTAAATAAAGGTCTGTATACTCCCCTCAATTTTTTATATTATAAGCTTTCCATACCGATAAAGCGTGCTCATAATCTTGAAATGAAATATTTTCTCCACTAACTTTATTATAAAAAAATTAAATATCAGGCAATTTTTTTTCCCTATATTTCTCCCAAGTATCTATATAGTCGTAGCAATACACACCTGCACGCTAAATTGAACAATTCGTCATTAGAAAAAAATGAACGCATGTTTCTAAAGTCATTGGGATGTAAAGTTTTTACTAATTTATCCAAACTGGTGCTTAAAAAATTGAATGAGTCAATAAATTTCATCTGAGCAATGTTGTTTTCGTTAATGGGTATAAACTTGGTAAAAGATATATATTTTTCTTTCGATTTTGCAATTAAATTTATTTTTCCGATTATATCTGATAACTCCATAATAAATACATGGCATTCGTAACCACATAAATTATGAAAAACAATAGGAATATATGCACATTTTCTTAGCTTTAAATTGCAATTATTATGCACTGCACCTCTATATTTACCCGTAAAATGGTCGTGATCTTTTAATTTTTTTTCATTTCCTATAAAATCGGCTTTACATAAATAACATATTTTTGCCTTGTTGTGAGAAATTATTTCTTCAGGCGTTAGAGGAAGCATGGGTTTTTCAATTTGCAAAATTTGATATAACCTTTTTATATCACGTGTTATGGTTTCTACAAATTTTTGACCACAGTTTGGACCTCGATAGTTGGAGAAATGATTTAGCTTAGAATTATATTTACAACAAATATAATAAGCAAACGATGATGCTTCGTGTTCCTGCACGTTTTCAGATAAAAGTGATTTATTTTTACCTGAATATGTGCGCAGTAAACTTTCAAAGTCACCATAAATTACAATTGGAATTCTTTGAGTTCTCTCAAAATTGGAAAAAAATAATTTGCTTCCTTTTTGTGGTAAAACTGTTTGCTTTCTACCACAATTATGATTACTAAACTTAATCTCACTTTCGTAATATAAAAAAACACTCATCACACAAAAATAATTTTGACTTAATATGTTTAGTGATCTGTTTATGTACAAGGCGAGCAAAATCTTTGATTAAGCAAAAATGCGCCTTCTCATTTTTGGTTATGTACAATAAGTTGACATGAAATAGCCTCCTTTCGCATGTCGCATATAGAGGTCCTGTTACATGATTATATTTTGTTTCTAGACCATAAACATTTATACTAATAGACTCATTGTTTTTTTCAAATATTTTTTTATATCTTTAAAAGTCGGAGGAAATGACATATTAGTTATGTTAAATAACTTCGTAAAGTGAGGATATGATTTAACTCGATTAGGATTGACTTTGGATATAAATATGCAGCGATACACCATAAAAAACAGTAAATATCATTGTTATATATATTTAAACAGGATTTAGTATTACGTATAGCAGCAGGTAATTCTATATATGTGCCAGCTCTTAAAGGGTTGTATTTATTGATATTTATTTCTAAATGACTTATAAAATCAATAGACCAGCCAGACTCGGAAAATTCAAACTCGGAACATTTTGATTTTAACTTTTCAATTGCTTGGGAATAAAATTTGTTTATGTCACTGCTCTGAAATATTGGTGAAAATTTAGTATTAAATGACTTTATAGACTGTTCACCATTCTTTGGGAGCATGTATGAAATAAATAATTCAAAATTTACTTTTGTCGATTTGTGTTGCTGTATCCCAATACTAATTATATTGAATACAGTTTTAGAAATGTCTATCAAAAAAAGTTCTGGTATCAAAGTAGAAAACGTTGGTATTATTTTATAAGAGGCAATCCTATTTTTAAAAGCAGATGCTATAATAAATACATTATTACTGAACTCAGAGTGTAACAAACGGTTTGACTTATGAAGATTTGTTTTATAATGTGAAGATAATTTTGATACATAAATGTTGCAATGCGTGCAGAAAACCATTCTCGATTAAATTATTAAACTTATTTCGTAGCTACGAAAGCTATTATAACTAATACAAAAATAAAAAGATTACCAATTACTATTAAAAGTATTAATATAAATAAGGTGGGTGGACCATGGATGGCCACTCTAACGAGTAAATGCTTTTTATTCGTTTATTTACTGGATAAATGAAGGAAACAAGTTGTTAGGTTGTACTTTGTTTTATTATGCACCATACAAATCACTTTTTTTTACCTGAATTTAATCACTTTATTTATTAAACCCAAGTTTTATAAAGCTCTTCCAAATGGCCTTGCAAGAAACACGGCTCTAAGCAAGGCCAATATTATACATCAGTTGTTAAACTTAAAATTAGAGGTGTAACAAAAAATATATCCGCTTTTACTAAAATAACATAATAAGCTCTATCACTTAAGCGAAACATTAAATGCTCAGTATATTTTTATCATCTATAAAAAGCTCAACGAACATTACTTGGACACCATTGTATAACTAAGAATATATTGATGGAAATTACTTAAAAATATTAATAATGAGTATTATATTGGCATTAAATAATTTCCCAACGCGTTTTATAATGAAATTAAAAGTTTTTTTTTTACCTAAAATGGCCTTCTCATGGGTCCGTTCTTTGTAAGTCCAAAATGTTCCCAAATCAGCCAAACTAACAATTACGACTTTTTAATATTAATTATAATAAATTAATAGAAACTACAGACTAAAATAATAATTTTATAACTAAAGAGAAATTGTTAATATGTTCATAGTTTGTAAATGTTCCTTGTAATGCCCATGTACCCTAGCAAGGCCAACCGTAAAATTTTGATTGGCCTTATAAGGGACCGCTGGCTTTCCTAAGAACACTATCAATATTTTTACTATAAAATATATACTTAAATTGGGGCAAAACTATGTTTTTTTTCTTTTAGCACCATAAACATATCCTTCTAGGTCAATTAACAATAAAAAATATGAGATAATAATAGATAATTGGCTAAAAATCTATGTTTTGCTATGCGCGGGAATAACAATTGTAACATTGACGGACGCAGTCTACGAAACGTAACATCGCACAGCTACAATAGCGGCGCCATCGCCGTGTCGCCACGTTTGATGACTCGAGTTTGAAGGATCTTAGTGCGTAGAGTGCTCGCAAGATAACTCTGCGCGCGACTGGTGGCGTACTTAATGTTGCCAGTTTAAGTACTGAATTTCACCTTTCACCAATGACAGGAAGTTGGGAACACAACCACAGCGATGGTCGTATACAACTAAACTTATGTTCTTATAGTTGATACAATAGGGTATTTGACAATTTTTTGATTTTTTTTTATTTCATACTTTATGATTTGTTAAACACGTTACATAAATATTTCCAGAAAAGCAGTATTAATAACAAAAAATAATGTTAAAAGTTATTACACTCGCGCCTAAAACAGTGCAAACTGTCATGGCGGCGCAATATGATTAGATTGACGTGAAACGCAAGTAAATAAAGTGTCAAACACTAGGCAATTCGGCTAGAGTTTACTTGCCGGTGACGTCATCTGAGTTTCAACCGACCACAAAACGTTTTTGAGGTTGTCAAATAATTGCTTCTTTATTTCTCAAATTTTACAATAAATATGCATTATTTTATATACAATAGACTTGTATACGGTTCATTATTATCTAATTTTTAATATGATGACTATAATTCGTAGTATATTTTTGATAGTGTCAAATAGCCTATTAATAGTACTATTACCAATGATATTACAAAAGAATAGATATGCTACGTTAATAGTAAGCGGCGTTCAAATATTGTTCCGTTACATTACATAATAATACGTAATAATCTTTAACAATAAAATTTATACTCGTCATCTGTCCACTCTGCGCAGACAAAATATGTTCTTACTCTTTGACATTCGTATAAACATTTGACAACGCCTGAAACGTTACAGTAAATTGAAAAAATAATTTAATTAAGCGTAAACATAAATGTGTTTAAAATACTGATGGAAGGTCACTCCTTGATTTTTACTAATGTTTCTTGAGTTATTTGAACAATATCTCAATACACACGAAGGCAATTTATGAAATAAAAATTGTACACAAAGACGTCACATTTAGACAAGGACTAATACGTATGACACAAAATCTAGTTGAGATGTCTTCTCTAGTAGTACATATAACTCAATGACTATGTAAGTGTACATTATTAATATTTACGTGATATTAATAATTATCTACAAAAAAAAGTTAATAGCATATCCAGATAATGAGGGAAGTTTAATTGTTATGGCAGCCTTAATAATTACTTGTCAAATATCCAATATACAATACACCTGACGTAAACGACAAGACAGCGGACACGAGTTAGTTCCAATTTCGGCCGCGCGCAAAGTTATCTTGCGCGCACTCTAGTAGAAGGAATATGTCTTTACATGTCAATAACTACGATTTTTTAATAGTTGGCCTTCAAAGGAGCATGGCCTTTCATGGTCCACCCACCTTATATTATGCTAATTAGCAAATAATACTAGTGGAGAAAACAAGTAAAAACAATTACTAAATACCCAAATGGTAATTAAGAATTATAAAATAAAAAATAGTAAATTATACTATCAGTACAGTAAATAATTATTATAAATGTTTTAGTGGAGTACTTAGTAAGATACGATTACTATTGTAAAACGGAATAATATTAAAAAACATACCCTCTCCGTGTTCAGGAATACGGGGGCTTCCAGGACTTCTTCAATTATTCGTTTATTATTTAGTTAT
>LUGF01007302.1:127192-151139 GCA_001625245.1 Calycopis cecrops | reverse complement strand
ACTTAAAAACCTCTAAAAGCATCATAAATTGTAAAGCTGCGTCCACCGCAAGCTTTAAAAACTCATCGATTAATCAAGTCGGAAATACGACCTTTTATTATTGAGGTACTACTAAGTCATTATTAAGTAGAGCGAACACGATTAGGGAATTGACTTAATACGTGCCTACTAACATGCTAGTAGATAAGAAGATAATAATCATGTTCAATGAAGAAGGTACGGTACTGCAATACCATGTAAGCGAGAGATTTTTCTCTCTTTCTCAATCTCCAAGCCGGGTGACGCTCCTATTCAATGCAAAATAGAAAAAAAGTCACATCGATGTGTAAATTTCATCCGTGTTCGTTTTTTTTTCTTTTTTAATTACCATTTTTGCTTATTAAGTGTCCCTCTTGTAGAATAAGTTTGTGGAGGTATATAATTTTAGTAATGGAACAACACAATAGCCTACACACGTTATAATAATGGATGGAATAATCTAATATATAAAATTCTCGTGTCACAGTTTTCGTTGCCATACTCCTCCGAAACGGCTTGACCGATTCTCATGAAATTTTGTAAGCACATTGAGTAGGTCTGAGAATCGGCCAACATCTATTTTTCATCCCGATATTCCCACGGGATCGAAAGTTACGCGGGTGAAACCGCGGGGCGCAGCTAGTGGATATATAAGAATCTATTTTTTTACCAAAAGAATTTTTATTCTCTGTACATTGTTTGATTGTTTGCATCGAATAAAGATCTATCTATCTATCTATCAGATATCTACTTCACCTGTCGTTTCGGCCCACTTTAGATGCAATACAGTATGGCACTACCTTATGCTATATGCTTATGCTTTTACTATATGATATATTATAATATATGTATATCTTTGATAAATTTCTTCTTCGTCTGAAATTATGAAATAAAAAAAATATTATAAAAAAAAATATAAAAAAATATTATGAAATAAAATAAAATAAATATATGAGATTGAATAAAAAAAGAATGAAAATAAGAATAAGAAATATATATAGACACTTTTGCATGTATAATATAAGTAGGGTTCAAACTATATTGCACGGTGTTGTATCAGTTACAAAGTTTAGACAATTAATCTTCATCTAAACTGGGGCATCGTTTGAAATTTGGAACACGCTGAAACGTATATCAATGTTTCAACACATATGAACAGTATTTGTTGTCTTCAATACCTATTTAACTAATATGTGACTTCGTTTTGTTGTAGATATAGTAAAAAGTGAAATTAAGAAATGAAAAGTACAGCGTTGCTCAATTTCTGACCTTTTCGGTACTCAGAACTTAACTCTCGGAATTCTGTTGTTGAATTGCAACTGTATAGCCTTCTGTAAGTTATGGATTGACTTGGTTACGGTTACAGGTTGATCCGGTATGCCTTGAGTGGCACTCTTTAGAGTCGTATGTCCCGATTCGACGTAATTCTTCTGAGGAAGATGGTCATAGAGAACTAATATAAAAGTAGGTTTGCTGGTTTGTTTCGAGTGATTTTGTAAGACTTCTGCATGGTCCATATCGGTGTAAGCCTGTAGTTAGTATATACATAAAAAAATACTTAACTACTTTATAATTACATTAGTTTAAGTGCATAATAGCCTCGTATACAAAAAATAAGAATACTATTTTCTCAATATTACGCGGCCTTACAATGCAGGTGAAGCTATCAATATAGCAAACAAACAAACACAGGTTTTATGTTACTAATGTACTCGCGAGCGTCAAGCAATTTATGGCCCGACTTTAACTCATTTTGCACTTCATTTTCTGGCACGTTCTACAGTTTTCTAGATAATATATTAACAGGAGAGTTTAGTAATAGGTAGTGCCACGCTGCATGCATGCACGCAGTCGAAGTGGGCCGGCATGACCGGAGGTACCTCTCGCTTACACGAGATCGGCGTAATGACGGCTGTGCTGTCGCGTTTCGGGCGGTGTGTAAGTAGCCGGTGGCGCATGGAGGGGGGAGGAGACAGGAGGGAAGCGCATCTGTAAAGCCTCTGTTCGGATGTCTATGGGCGTCGGTAGTCATGAAAATCGCTTCGAGTGATCGTTTATCCCTCTATACCATAAAAAAGTTAGAAGAAGTTCTATTGCATCGAACCAGGCAATAGCGAAGCAAGGGATAGCTATACTGGAGCTCGGATGATAGGGCAACGCATCTTCCTCCTCATGCTATAGATAGATGTCTGTGGGTGTCAGTACTCAGTGGACATCAAAACACTCCGTAATTTCGTGTACCCCCCTTTTCCGTAAAAATAAGACTCAGTAGTTAAACTAACATAGAAAGGAACATGGATATATCCTTCCTATAAGTTATAACATATGTCAATATGTCATTTGGGTATGGAAGCCTTGTCGTTCATGAACCAACTCGTAAGTATATTCAACAGTACAGGTTATATTCTGTTGCGATCAAGAAACAATTTAGTTCAGGGGCTCCCAACCTTTTTTTGGCCAGGGACCATTATATTATTCTCGATAGCAGGGACCACAACGTAGGTTTAATAAAAGTTCTCACTCACTGCACGGCAACCAAGACCTTAACCTTAAATTTTGGTTTCTGCGAACCATTTTTGGTCCGCGGGCCACTGGTTGGGAACCATTGATTTAGTTGAATTGATTTACTTGTTCCGCCACGACAAAAAGCCACGACATGGACTCGCTTGTAACAATGTAACGACACAAATACCAAGCGGTTCGCTGACTACCTTAAAAAGTGGGATTCCATGCTGGGGAGCGGGGGATGCAATTTTCTTATCATTGACTCGTCAGCACCACGTTCGCTAATTATACTTAATGTTTGGTGTTACTTTGTACCGAAAAGAATACATCGAATGTTAAAATTTTTTGGTCCGGATGGGAAAGCCGAAAGCTAGAGTTAAGTTTTTATATACACGCGAAATATACTTGTACTAGTTATGAAAAATACGAATTTAATAAGAGGTAGTGTTGTGCTACATTGCAGTTCAATTGACACAAGACCGGGCAGGGATATATAACGTCTCTTTTTTTTTTGTGACGCAGGGGAAAATGCTTTTGCGCCTTCCAATCAGCCCTGGGTGGCCAGGTGTGTGAGACTCGGCACAAGAATCGTGCCACTACTAAACAACGAAGACCCTCGGTTGCTGTGGGGGTACCCTGGATCTATCAGCAACAGGAAACCCCCGTAAAAAAGAGGGCGCTGCGTCTGCAACATGGGCCTACATGTGTCGGTAGGCATTAATCCCTAACCCCCTTATTAATTAAACATGGAATAACTATATCCAAGTAATAACCTAGTAATAAACTGACATCTGTCAAATTCAATACTTTTAATGTGTTTTTTAATAAGGAATTTGACAGATGTCAGTTTATTACTAGGTTATTCTTTGGATAGAGTTATTCTATGTTTATTAATAAGGGGGCAGTAGAATAACTTTATCCAAGTAATAACCTACTAATAAACTGACATCCAAAATTAAAAACACATAAAAGTATGGAATTTGACAGTTGTCAGTTTATTACTAGGTTAATATTTGGATAGAGTTATTCTATGTTTATTAATAAGAGGCTAGAGTATACGACTGATCATTTAGCCCCTTATACTATAGAAAAAAGATAGTAAATCAATACTTCTTACATTATAAATGAAGTAACTGACCCAAAAGACGTAGACGCCAAGAATAGCAACTTCACTTGGAAATGTCGACAACCACGCCACCTGCCGGGCTTGCATATTTTCATACCGACGTGTAGGTATTTTACCTGGGTAATAATTATTTTAATAGGAGGTAGTGCCACGCTGTGGCAAATTTCTTTTAAATCGCCTCTGTAGCTTTTGCGTAAAAGAACAACAAACGTAAACAAGCGGTGTGTAAGTAGCCGGTGGCCCACGTTGGAGCGAGGAGGATGGAGGGCAACGCATATATATAGCCTCTGTGCGAATGTCTATGGGCGTCGGTAGCCATGAAAAAAAAAGCTCCAACTGCTCAATTGAATTGCCCTCTTACGCTATAAACAAAAAACAACAAAAAATTATAATATTTAGTAAGAGACCTTGACCATAGATGAAATATAATTGTATTAAGTATTTATAAAAATGGCGACCCCAGCCATAATAGGCCGCGATTACGATTTAATTCAATTAGTTGATTTAGTTATGTAAAATAATTTGGTGACACGGCCATATTTAATAGAGCAGAATAAACAGTAGGGCGACCAGGTATTTGGTGAGTTCGTGGACTAGGGTCATAAAGGTCGGTTTACATTTGAGTGGTTGAGAAAGGCACTGATACACACAATATTCGGAATTCAGAAATTACCATTATTATCATCACCATCATCATCAGATTTTACAGGTCCACTGCTACACATTGAACTCTTAATCTTCTGTCACCTCCTGCATCTAGCATCATACTGGACCGGCTTCTGCAGAATTCTAGAAAAACATCTATATCATTATTTTAAATAATGTTGTTGCCTTATTCTACCTAAGTACCTATGTATTTTTGTGCAGATTTATTAAAACAAATTATGTTTATATATAACCACTTTTCCTTACTTTTGTTTTTAATTCTGATAAGTGTTTATCTCAAATTTTCAAATCAAAGATTCATAACTTGGTCATGGATGTTTATCTATGTATTATATGTATTTCTATAATAAAAATCTTAAATATATAAAATTTCTTAAATTTATAAAACATATTAAATATATTCCGTTGTCTAGTACCCGTAACACAAGTCCTTACGGTACTTAGCACGGGGCTAGGCTAACGTGGTGTGTAAAAGTCCACAGATATTTATTATTATTATTATTATTATTATAACTTATAAAACACGCGAAAACGCTTCTTTAACCAAAATGGCGTCTTGAGACGTATTAGCTTTGTAGCGTTCCTAAAATTACTGCCAGTACTATTAAAAACTTTTTTTTTGTTGTAAGTTGACAAATCCATAAGTTGAGCTGGAAATTCTACAAGTACCTAGTACTATGAATTAATGAATGAATGAAATATACTTTATTGTGCATATTACAGAATACAGAAAAAAAATATTTTAAAGTAATTAACCAGTGCTATCAGTAGATTTCGGAAGCAGCCTCTATGATTTTTTCGGTCATGCACGTGTTACATCATCGTCAATTTCACGTCGTTTCGTGTCATGTGACTTATAAATAAAAATAAATATTTTGAAAAACAGATTTTAAAATAAAACATTGATTAGTTACAAATTAATTATTTCACTACATATTACTTTAAAAATCATATTAATTAAAGATTACATTCAATAAGCCTTTATTTTTAATACTGGGAAATATCCCATTTTATAGCCTTAGGGGGTAAATGAACAAGGCTCTTTTCGGATATCTATGAGCGTCGGTAGCGATTAAGCTCCACAGCTCTAACTGCTCGTTTCATCTCTTATACTATAATAAAATTCATTTGATACGATTGCCTAGTCATTTTTAAAGATACTGAATGTATAATAGAAAATGTCGTAAGTTACTCAATCTCGCTTGAGTATATCCCCCGGCAAAAAGTTTCTGACTTATGAAACTACAGAACAAGGATAGCAAAATAATACACTTTGAGTGAAGCGCACTCAAAGGAGCCCCGTATTCATGGCAGCATAAGTTAGCTCTTACGTTCCGAATGCAATTTCTCCGGCGACATGAACTCTTGTGAAAATTTACTCGCTTGTACATGGAGGAAAAAGAAATGGTTTAATTTCTCACTAGATAGCAAGTCGTGAACTTTTAGGCCTAGATTTTTAATTAGGGAAATATTTAGATATTGATAAATGGGTTATATATTTTTATGGTTGGTATGTGAAGCTGTTTGTTGTCCTCGCGTTGCACCTCCACCACAGTCGCGCAGGCCTAAGTCAGGTGCAGCAAACTACTTCTTATAATTTTTTCGTAATACCGGCGCACAGTGATGGACAAATTTTTGCTTTTTGTGCGGCTAATGAGAGTCTGGATGCCTGATTCGGTGCATTGGGTTAAGAAGGGTATATCTCTGGTTGTTACTACAGTATGAATGTTAGGAGCGTAGGCGGTCGAAAGCTTCCTTGCTATGCCGTAAGAAACCTCACTGCACAACTATAATATATTTCCTCAATGATAACAACATTATTGATGTGAAAGAACTACTTTATTTTACTTCTCTTATGTACGCTTGGTCTTATGGGGTGGGACTTGGGAAGTAAATTATACTTTTTATTTCTCTTCATAACTTCCTTTTCTGCTTATATTCGTTGCCAGTCCCACAATGGTTTAAAAATCTACTACTGGGACGATTTCGACAACGTATCTTCGGGAAATGTAATTCGACAGGAGCCCGCCCTGTCGAGTGTGGAGGAGTAGCAGCGGTGGGTGTGTAATACGCTAAAACCGATAAAAAAAAGCTTTAAACATCGACTATTGTAAGCACAGGACATTGCTCCTATTATTTTTTTTATTTCTTAAATATTACAATTCTTAAAAAATCCTTTAGAGCTAAACCAGGAGGAATCCATTCTGCATGCGACTGTACAAACACAAAGACGAAACGAGTCAGTCCAATCAATCCGCGATAAACACGACAACGTGGTCACACCAGAACCCGTAGTATGGCCGTTTCGTAACAAGATGACTAACGATAAACTAATTTCGGTGTGTCACAATTGTTTCGGCTGAGATTTCGCGATAACCGACCGAGGCGGGGCCTGGCGATCGTTTGAATACGCTAAACGTATTTGCACATTCTGACGCCACCCTAAATACATATTTTGATAATGACATCGATGTTTGTGGATTTTTTGTCTTTTTACTGCACCTAGTAGGTGCTTCCACAAGATCCGCGCTTTTTTCTCTTCTTTTTGTTTTTGTATATCCTTGTATTAATATCCTTGTATGGTATCCTTGTCGGTTGTCGCTTTCAGTGTGTTTTTACAAATAAAGTTTTATTTATTTATTAGAAGAGAGGCCTATCTTCAACAGCGATAAAAACAGATGATAATAATAAGTCACTATGGCTACTAACATTTCATTTTCACAGTCACAACTTCCGAATCTCCGTTGCTAACTATATTTTGCGTTTGAAATCCCTTCCTTCTGTAGGTATTTAAAAGCAGATACCGCATGCGTGATGACATGTCTGATATCCCAAACTCATATTCAAAAACAATACGCAATTGTATGGCAGTTCTTGTTACCTCGCGAAAACAAACGTTACAATAAAAGAAACACCAAACAATCCTCAACATCGTGATCAGCATTTATCGCCCCACTGCTGACCATGAGCCTCATCCATCGAACGGCAAGACGACCGATCTCCTGCATGCATTATTTAATTGCTGTCATGAACGATAACAATTAAATAATACCGTCTATTAAACCAAGTTTACCTAAATAAAGTAATCTATAAATTTGATTTTTAACGACGTCTTTCATATTATATATAGGTACTGTAAACGGGACTTAATCGCGTTATAAAATCAAAGTATTTACCTCGACTCCCGACGTATCTATTATTAAAACAACTATATATTGTATGTTAGGAAATTAGCTGACGTTACCGATTGCATTAAGATTTAAAATTCATAATTTTAGGCTTCCTATGTTAAACTTAACTTGTTTCACCTACTGATAGCGCCATCTATCCGATCAGTAAAGAAGATTTTTATTTTGTTAATATTTTTGCTTTCCAACGTTTGTGGGACAGACCTATACAGACAGAGACTTTTCGGTTTCAAATGAAGAGAGATTTTTAACTAAATACTAACTACTAACTAGTATCTCTCTGATACCGCGGTTTGCCCGGCTTGTGAGCTATCTGTGAAATATGGATATTTATGGGCGTAGAAATAGCTTTGAATGCTCCGACTGCTCGTTAACTTTAATAATGATAAAACAACAATATGTTCATTGCGTACGAATTAATTTTTTTTATTTTATGTTCTGTAGAAACAAAAATAATATGAAACGCAACCAGCTGACCCGATAAGTTGACAATTCAACAATAACACCTTCCATGGGCGTACCGAGGGGGAAGGGGGGCAAATCAGGGCAGCGTTCCTCCTCCTGAATTCTCTTAACCTCCTATAACTTAATATCAGTACTGCAAAAAAATTAAAAATCAGGCTTGTTCCCCTCCTGGCTCAGAACCTGGGTACGCCCATGACACCGTCTCTCAAAATCCACCTGAGTGGTAGAGTAAAATTGTAGAATCCGTAAAATACATACGCTCTCACTTTAGATGGAAAGTATTTCACTTTTATGCTCTGCACTACCCCAGACTCTTTGATATGCAGGTAATATTTCATTTTCGTTCACTCGGAATATTTTCCCTTATATTTTAAGCTTCTCACCTGCCTTTTCCAAGAAATGAATGCGTTTGATCTTTGTATTTTGTTTATAAAACTACAAATATCAAAAACATTTTTATTCCCAGATATAATTTGTTTTCATAATATGTTATGCACTGTTTATTGTTTAAAATGTATCGTCTGTCAACAGAACTACATATAAAGATACGAAAGATTCATTCATAATCATCCTCCTTGCTACGTCTTCTTCTGATTCAATCAGAAGATGTCACAATCAGCCTGATTGTGACATCTTTAGTAAATAAGTTTCGCCAAATTTGTTTGGCCAAATCTCCTCATACTTGGGCTAGGGAGTTGTTCGAAAAGACTAGGGTCCAAAAAGAGAGTTTCTAGAGTTTGTTTTCATTGTTAATACGCATGCCGCTTTGTATCTGATTTATGATTTGTCAACTAACTTTTGTTATTATTTCGTATTTTTGTTTTAAATTGTAATAGATATTATAGCTAAAACTCTTTACTACATACTGTGTCATTTAAGAGAGCATAAACACAAACCTAAGTGGTTTTAAATATAATCTGCTAACATACCTACAATATTATTTGTAACTTTTTAAACTTATAATACAATAAAAAAAAACTCCCTTGGTAAAACATATTCTTTCATTCAAAATGGGATTTTAAAATTAAAGCAAATTTAGTTTATTTCATGTCTAGTTTCAGAGCCGCCAAAAGGCGACACTTGCAAACAAGTTGTCTTTGACAATATTTGCAATATTTTATTTAGCTTATAACGTTAGTGTGGCTAATAAGAGATAGTTAAGCACCCACATCTTAAAAGGATACATCTTTCATAATATTATGAAAGATGTATTCTTTTATGATCATTTTATGATAGTGGAAGACAATGTCACATTTTCTCAAATTAATATTACATACCTAAGTATACCTACGATACCGACGTACATTCCAAAGAATGTTAACAATTAAAAAAGTATTTAATAAAGTAATTATTGCATAAAATAGTAAAAACCATAACTATTTTATCGGCTAAAGCCATCAAAGTATAAAACACCGTCTGCTACAATTATTGACGTGTAAAACTAGGGGAAGCAATATTTTGCGACGGGCGTACTCCTCGCCCATTACGTACCCGTCACACGTACCCTAACAGGCGTAGATACTCGTACGACTTGAATTTTTAATTACGACCGCCATGTTAGAAAAAGAAAACATTTGATGACTTTAAATAATATTATGTTGAATGAAATGCTAAAGGTACATTGTTTTTCTTGATTTCAATCTTTCTCTCCTGTATGATATTGGAGGCGCATTACTATTTCTACCGTTCCTACTTTTTTTTGCAAAAAGGCCTTGTTGCTGACTGAACCAGGGTACTGGCTTGGCTGCGAGCCTCACACATCCATCTACCCAAGACCAGTGGTAGTGCACAAAGCATTTCCCCGCGAAACCAAAACAACCGAGATAGAATCAACAAAGATTATCTTTCACTGTGGCGATATCGTTTGAGTGAGAGGTACCTCCGCGGTCGTGCTGGCTCAAATCTACATCTAAATAATATGCGTAGTGGAATTTAAATGGTTATTGTTTAGGGGGCAATTGTTACGTAACGACCAGGTGCCAGAATGTTCATGGTATTGTTTGGGTAGTAAGATGGACGACCATGGAACGGGAAGAGGGTATCCGTGTGGATCTGAAATGCGGCAGACAGTGGGGTTACCATACCGGCCGGGGCCGTGGACAAATCCATGCGATGGTGCAGTTTCTCTCACAATATAGAGAGTTTCAACTTATTAATGAACTTTTCCACCTGTTCCCACTAGCCTCTGACTGAGGGAGGATATTTCAGACTTGTCACCATATTTGCAATCTTAAACTAGCTAAAACAAACAAATTTAAAGTAAGAGACTAGATACTAACGTCAATAGCTAGCTAGGTATTAACGTTGACGGTGGGTAGTATAGGTATTTCAATAGACTATGAGTTGATGATAAAAGAGAACCTAAATAATAAAATAACATACATACCTAAGTAATATAGTAAGTATAAGTAATAAATAACTACCTAATTAAAAAAATACATAATTGAAAATTTTATATTTAAATTATGAACTACGTAGGTATGAATTTTTCAGTTCATTTGAACTGTTTTTAAATAAGTGTATCCCAAAGGTACGACGTGTTAAAAGCTTCTAAAATATTCTATTAGATTTAATGTTTTTAAAAAAGTAATCATATTATAATAATCAATCTTATGTGTAAGTAAAGTAATTTTATTTTAAAACAGTAGAAGTTCGTTTTATTTAACGTACTAATTTTAAAAAAGCTACTTATTTTAAAATATTCCTTAACAATTGTAGGTACCTATAACTCTACAAGTCATTAACATACAAAACTATTTAGCCCATATTGTGCCATAGAAGACCCCATAAAGCCTTACGAGCTTCGCAAGCTCAAAGCTTGTTTGTGGCATTGCACTTTTTCAATGAAGCTACGGGTGCGTTCAGTCAAAAGCTTTCGATAAAACCCACAATCGAAATAACTGAGTTTAAATCGATAAGAATTAATTGACAGCAATTAAAATACAAACAATATTTTTGTAACATGCATTCTATAAAAAAAATGTTAAATTAAATTAATAATAATTCGAAACTTAAATGAAACGGGTCTTTCGTCAGTTAAAATTCTATGGGGTCTTTCATAATGGCGTCGAAAGTTCGTTCGAAGCTTGAACGCGTCCGTAGCGGAGGTGGTGTGAGACGCGAGGGGAGGGGCCGCATGCGTACCAGGGCAGGGGCAACATTCCAGTAGTTCGCCCGACCGCCGCGCGGCGCTACGTTTACCCATCCTGTCTGCGACGCTCGCTCCTATACAAAGAACGCCTCAGTATTGTAAAAAATCTGTGATGTATTGATTAATTCCAACGTTTTCCAAACACAAATCCCGTAGTTGGACATAGTGTATCGTGTGAAGGGATAAACAAGTACATTTTAAGTGATCATTGTTAGCTTTTAAACGGGCCACGTCCCATGGAATTCCTCATTTATCGGTGAATAAAATCTAGTGTGTGGAGCGAACATGGTGGACTGTACGGTGCGATGAGTGAAATTGTTCGGGTTGTTTTGTGAAACGGGACGTATTTTAATGTTTCAAGTCGAGAATAACGTTAGTGTCTAAATATGGATTGGTATGCGAACGGGAAAGCTTAGAAAAAAGTGGTTTGCTACTTCGGATAATGGTAGTGTAATAAATCAACAGAATGGTGTCCCTCGCTTACTTCGGACTGCGACAAGCGCCCTGGACTCTCATAGTCCTCATTTTCTTCATCGAGAGCGTCATGGGCAACTACGCTAAATCGTTTTACATACATTGGAACACAACAAACAGTATATTCAGAATAGACAATACCGATCACGTTTTTGATCTCAATAAAGGTAATGCTCAGTTTGAATACGACCAAGTGAATATAATATGTCCAGTGTACGCACCAGAGACGTTCGACGAAGACACGGAAAAGTATATAATATACAATGTGAGCAAAGAAGAGTACGATACGTGTAGAATCACGAATCCGAACCCGCGCATCATAGCGATATGCGACAAGCCGAACAAGCTAATGTTCTTCACCATCACCTTCCGGCCTTTCACGCCCCAGCCGGGCGGGCTGGAGTTCCTGCCCGGCAAGGACTACTACTTCATATCTACGTCCAGTAAAGACGACCTGCACCGACGCATCGGCGGCCGGTGCTTGAGCCACAACATGAAGCTAATATTCCGCGTGTGCTGCAAGCCCGAGGAGCAGGCGCCGCCGCCGCCGCCGCAGCCGACCCTGCCGCCGCCGCCTCCGCCCCCGGTCACGCAGCCCACCACTACAACGACCACCACCGTGAAGCCGGTCACGAAAAAGACGCACAAGTACGAGAAATCGCCCAACGAGGTTGTGAAGAGCGAGGAGCTGTCGTACTCCCGAGCGGCGGCCCTGGCCTCCTCGCTGGCCCTGGCTCTGGCTGCGAGCGCGGTGCTGGCCCCGCTGGCTCGGTGAATGTGCGCTAAAGCGGCCCGACCCCCGCGACCCGATCTTCTAGATAAGCCTTGTTCGGCGCACACAACCCAAACATTGCAATCCCTACACTACCCCGACTCTCTAGTCTTTACGTGAATTTGTGTGCTGAAACAATGTTGTGAACAAGACTTAGTGCTAAAACATTTGGATATGTGCCCTTTGCGGATGGATTCTGTCGATATAAGTAAGTAGTGTGGGACTGAAGTTGTCGACGGGCTAGTGTTGTGCTAAATTCCTAGTTATCTCCAGAAAGTTCCAATGACATTTTAGTCTGTAAGGAACATTGAGAGTCTAATTTTTACTATTGTAATTAAATTATATCTGGCCTACTGAATAATCGAACTATTATTATACAAAAATCGAATAGAAGAACGCTGGGTAGATACGAAGTATACATAAGTATATAAATATTAAAAAATAACATGTATTATGGTATTTATAGGTTTCTTAAACCTTTAGGAATTAAATTTTTATATTTTCAATAACGCAATGGTGAATATCTGATTAGGATTTAGTATTCAAACGACATAGAGAATCTTATATATAGACACATGTTAGGTAGATTTTTTTACTTTAGTTCAAAAGACATTTTGTATTAATTTCCATAATCCTAATATTTAGAATTTATTTATAAAAAAAAATGGGGACAAGAAAATCTTGCCCAAAATACTGTGATTTTGGTTTTACGTAGGGTGTAATTTTCTCTGTGCTTTTTATGTGATATAAAATTTTGTAATTTAACGCATTTCTCACCTCATTATTTTATCATCGACTGAGTTAATTGCTTTTTAATTTTACGAGTATTTTTATGCATTTAAAACTTATGAATTAACAACACATGACATAATATGTCACTGAACAAATAATTACAATTACATGGCGATAAACACCTCAAACTAGCCTTTTAATTAATTTATAATAAGCATAACATCGTTACGTTACGTTTAAGATGAGTATTACACTGACACCAGAAAATGTTATTCATTATGGCCATAAGAAATTTACAAAGAAGTTTTTATACCTAGAATGAACTTTAATTATGAAAAACAACTTCAATACTGGCCGGAAGTTGTATTCGAAAATTCGAATTTCGAATGCACAGAGCATTAATTCTGGTGTCGCTGTAAATATCATCGTAGTTAAGATGGCGCGTGCCGATTTAACGATATGTGAAATTAACCGTTCACATTATGAAATAGTCAAATAGTCGAATAGTAGTGAAATAGACCGGTTTTCAGTTAGACATACGCATTTAGTGGCAGTCGGTATACTTTAAAATAGCAAATAGGACAACATTGAAATTTCACACTGTATTTTAACGTCGGTAACATGTTGCATTCCAAGAAACGATAACATTATTAACAATAACAATAGTGATACACAGTTCAAATATAACCCATGGACTTGTCAAACTTAAATAGTAATATCAATATCTATCACAGTTAAAGAATGAGATTTGAAAAAGGAAATGTCTTTCTTCTTTCAAGCTAAAGAATGAAATTTAAAAAAGGAACTGTTTCTTTTTTCAAATCGCCAAGAAATACAAACAAGAAATTTAAAATAAGAATAACGTTTGAGAAAAGAACTTGCGTTTCTTGTTTTTAAATTTATGTGGCGAAATACAATGACCAGGAACTTTAAAGTATTAAATTAAACACAAATTGTTTTATAACATGTACTGTTGTAGGCATGAATTTCGATAAAGCGCCGTGTTTTGAACACGCTAACATTAATCGAATGCATGCCTGTACTTCGTGGGGCTCCCTAAACTTAATTTTGAATGGCGTATTGTAACAATTGCTAGTTTTATTCTGACCTAGTTCAGTTTCACCATGGATATCGGTTGGAGAAATACAATTATGTACCTATGTCCTGATATCAATAATTTTGAGGACCAGGCCAGTTCATATTATGTCTAATTTATGCAGGATTTAACAAAATCGCCTAGTAAATGACATAATACCTTACTGTGGCATAATTTTAATATGATGCCTCAAGTAGAATACACTACAAAGAGAGGGGATTAAAAAACACGGAATGTAGAGAGATATTGATTGCAATGGCCAGTGTTTGACGGTTATGAAATTGAGATAATTGCAAACCATGATCTGACCAAATTGTTAAATTTCCACATCTATTTCTGTGACAATTCAATAATTAATGTGCTTAGGAAAACTTAGCCTTAACACGACAGGTTAACATTCAAATTTGCAATTAGGCCGGTACAGACGGAATCGGATGCTGCAGATATGTACTTTGCTGTTTATCCAGAAATGGTTCAAGCGATTACTATATTGTACTTCAAATACAACCCAAAGCGTATTTAATATGAATGGACTGCACTGTGAGCCCTAGAAGTCCGTACAATATGTACCTATGCTTTAGGCCAGCCTTAGAGCTTGGATCTTGTTTAAAACGTGTAGAATTAAGGAAATTAAGAACCATTTCGAATACTAAACGACAACAACAGTAGTTTCGTTTCGTTCGTATGAACTAGAAAAGTCCCTGCTCTCATTTTATAGGCCGGCAACGCAACTACAGAACACCTGGAGTTGCAGCTGTCTGAGAACTTCATCTAGATGACACGACTGCTGATTTGCCTCTGTACTAAAAAAAGCTACGGATAATCAAATAAATGTGAGGCATATTAATCACATTGCGTATCCCTAAATAGATTAATTATTTCGCGGATCATATTTTAACCGCCAAACGGCACAGATGGCGATATCATCTCAGAAATGGATTGCACGTGCTAGCATATCATGTGCTAAACTACATCCGAGCCATTTAAAAATAGAACTGTAAGATTTTGATTTATTTTAATATCCAATGGTTCATTCGAGATAGTCTGTACTGAAAATCATAGAACTAAGAATTTTTTTCATTTTAATATACTTTGGTTTATTTGAGAGTGTACTAAGCTAACGAACTTCAATATACTGCCGATGTATTATATTTCGGTATAAATGATTTTGTAATTATTTTAAACGTAAAGTATTTAAAGTTATGATTTAATTCAATGTTCTATCGAGAATATTAATTATACTAGGTTAGAAAACTTCAAATTAATTATCAAAAGCCTTTTTAAATGGTTCGACAGATTTTTCGTGATTCATAAAAACATCAAAACTCTCGAATTTAGTCTCTTGTCCCTTCATTCTGAGTTAATTGATCATCTAAAATATCCTATCAATCAAATAAATGACTTCCATTCAATCTTCGAATGCAAAAAGGTACACAATGCCGGTAATATCATTAATCATCATTTGTTTAAGTCATTCAAAGCGATTTGATTACGTTTTTTACTAAAATTCATGAATAAAGTATTTAATGTAACAAAAAATTCTACCCATTTTAAAGGCATTGTAAAAAAATAATTTCACTTGTTTTAAGAACAATTTATAGTAATCTTTGTTCCGCGGTTTTACCCGGGTAATTTTCAATCTTGTGGATATATCGAGATGAAAAATAGACGTTGGCCGACGATTTCATGAGAATCGGTCGAGCCTATCGGAGGAGTGTGGTAACTGCTAACTAACATTGTGACAAGAAATGTATATAAAATAAAATCTGTCTAAACGCTACCTTAATAAAAATGCAATGTAACGTCAATATATAATCATTTAATAGAGAGGAACAGACACTAAAATGTCGCCATTCCCTAATTAGAGAACGCCGGCACAAAATTAGATATTTAATGAATCGTTTACCTCAAACGAGACAAAAAACGTCCGAACCCAGACGAGACGTCTCTATTGAGCCGAGATGTTACACGCTTCGTGTATCGTAAATCTGCCGAGGGCAATTACGAAAAAAGAACACTAATTCCGAATTCAAACTGTCAGATCATACTTTAAACAATACTGGCCTAATGCATTGTTTTCTAAACAAGAATTAAAAATAAAACATTTTATCTTGTGTATTGGGCCGGTGCGCTTGCGTCCATATGTTGAGTGTATCTATTTTTACGTATTAAACTAAACAGTATATACTTAAGCGTTTCTCGGTAAAGGCGTTGTTAAAGCTCGGTTATTTCGAGATAACTGAGCTGTTAATGGATAAGCTTAATCTGGATGTAGCGAAGCGAACCAAATTTTCAATAATATACGTATACAACGCACCATTTTTAATTAATATGATTTTTATCAAATGACACATTTTGTTTTAATAAATTCTATAAGAACTTTTTGAAGAGCAGAATGAATCCATCTAGGTTTTGTCTGCGCGTCTATTTACACATCTACATTTAAATGAACATCTTATAGTCAAATCTTCTCGAAGATTGTACTATTGTAGTAACATAAAAAAATACATATTTTTTCCTGTTTCATTATGTAGAAACACAATAAAACTATAAAATGAAACGTTTATTTCATCAAACAATGCCATTAGTCACATAAATTAAATGATGTACCAATGTCGGCCCCATGTTTTACAAACATCGGTTACTCCCACGAAAATTTGGCCCATTAACAATAATAACAAGACAGCATAAAAATGGTATAATATTAATTATAACATGCCCCGCATTTCTACAATACGATCCACATCAAAAGGCTTCCGAGAAGATGACATCATCAGATAAAGTACCTACGGGAAGTATTCCCCAAGGGATAGCGATAAGAATAATATTTCACGGAATGTGTACTATATTTTTACATGCTTTCATGCCATGATTTATTGCGCATTTCCATGACAAACATGCGTATGTTTAAATTAATAATACTATAATTTATGCGATAATAATCATAAACGTGAAATATTCTTGCAAACGCTTTTTATATATGAGCATTTTAATTCTTTCATGCGTTCTGCATACTGACAAAACGTTGCACGACCTTCAAAAATACAGTGTGAAATTTTAACGTTTATCAACATTTTCTCTTAACGTATTCTCTCATTAGTTTTCAGTTAGTTGTGCTGTGTACTTAGAATAATTGTCTAATTAATTTAAATGATGAAAAATGATGACGACCTCATTTTTGAATCTCGTAATAAAAAACAGTCCGCTAGTTGTAATGATGGAAATGAATAAGTTATATTAAACTATTGGACGCCATCCAAATAGACACAAAGAAATATTTTGAAGTTCGACAAGTGATCGAGTGACGTTTGTGTTGATTCGGGCCGTTTTATGAGTCGTAATAAAACTATTGTCACTAGTGTTGTAGAGGACTCTATTTGATAAAAAAATTTTGATTTCTAGTGAAAAAAAGGCCTAAGTCTCGTGTAATCCCAAACCCAATCTTTAAAACATTTGTAATCAATATTTGTCTTAACGTTTGTACCTGCAGAATCAAAGATTTGTATTCTTATACGGGATTTCAGATCAATAAGAAATGTATTTTGCTAAAAGGATTATAGGATTGAAACCGACTATCAGTAGAATCAGCAATGCGCATTAAGTCCATATAATATGGTCCTCTAAATTAAGGCCAAAATGTACATTCTCATTATGACGCTTTTGTAGACCAATATCGGTTCACTGTCCAGGTCTTCTTCTTTCTCGAATCTGGGTTAATAAATTTACCAAAAGCGATTAATAAATTGGCTCGTTGATGATCAGTTTTGAATCTGTGTTGCTGTTCTATTTGGGTTTTTCAGTTCTAACGTCCATGTTACTATAGCAAAATGTTCTATGGGTCAAAAAGTTGCACGAATTCGCAAACTGATTGAATGTGTTGGAGCACGTAACTTTTAAAATCCGCAGTAGTTAGGCTGTTCGGGATTTCAAAAAAGTTCAAAACAATTGCAAATTAAATTTTTCGATACCATTGTTTGTTGGCCTATTACCGAAAATGACCTAATTTTGACATCGATTTCAATTTGGCCTATTATCAAAATGGCCTAATTTGATATTTAAAGATGCACAAATTATATGGCCTAATGCTACACCTATTATAATACTATAATCGTACAATGTGTCGTGGAAGTGAAGGAGAAAAAAAGTAGTTTTTTTAATTTGCAATAAATCTGTATTATTAATTTTCTTGACATTTATGAGTCGTTCGTAACATCTAGTGGTAAACGCTTGTTGATTTATTACGCGAAGCTCATTTTTTTTCTAATTAGCTAGGCAACAAATTGGCACCCCATCGCTTCCAAGTCGAACGATCTTTATCTAGTGATTTAAAATATTTACGATAAGCTTTAATGAGTGTTGTCGACTTCCTTTACGAAGAAGGCAAAGGCCCAAAGCCGGCTGTATTAACTTCAGTGAATGAAATTTTAAATTACAGGAGAAACATTGAACGTCAATAAAATTATTCATTATCAGCGCCTGCCTACTTACCCTGAAAAGCCCTTGAAAGAAACTAGCTTTGGGATCTTTGTCAAAATTAAAAAATAAAATAGATCTGGCTTGAAGGACCACTTCATTTTTATGCAATCGATTGATGGTTTATACCAATTTGTTATTTTATTTTCAAATGATGCAATATTAATAAACAAATTCATAACTTCGGTATATTCAAAATGAATAAATTATGCAACTTGGTACATAAAGTATTTAGGTTTGCACCAGAATTCGGATAAACCTGGTTTGCCAAATTGTGTGTAATTATTGTTTAAAGTGCAGTCAAATGTCTAATGTTGGTTGTAGACTGCAGACGCAGCCATTTTTTAAGCACTCTCATCTCACTTTAAATCTCGCATTCACTTCCTGCCGTTCCAAATAATTTTGGCAAAGAAATCGATGTTTTATACACATTTTATAGCCATGTTCCATATTATTTTGGCACTAATTTTAAACTACATTACACAATAAATACACTACGTCTGCGTATTATCACTTAATACACATTCTGTGTTTTGTGTACATGCAATGTGTTTTAAACGCATAATTTCTTTGTGTTTATTGGGGCGTCCGATAAATTGATAATTTGTAAGGAATGTATGAAATTTCGTTTTAAAATGAACAATGTTCTAGTTGTAAAGATGTATACACGCCGTTTTAGTGATGCAAATTAGTTGTACGTCCAATCAGGTGCCTGATTTTATCATTTCCCGTGAAAGCTTTATTACTGAAACAATTGAAGCGAAAGATTCGAATTTCGACGCTGAATGTAAGAATTCCAATAATGTGAAGGTAAAGCTTGCGCAGATTTGATAAAACTGATTTCTTTGCTCAGTGGAGGTTGTAACGTAATGTTAACTTTTTTACTAAACGAGGTAACTTGTTATGATTTAGGCGTCACGCGTATTTATTTATCTGTAATGTTTTTTTTTAATTTCTTCGAGCAATGATCCAATGAATTCTTTGTTTCAAGGAGCTACGCTTAATTCTAATTAATTTACCGTTGCTTCACCAAATTTCATAACAGATTTTGACATTCGAATTTAATTTGTTGTTTTCGGATTCGCAATAATTTATATATTTTTTAACAAGTTTTACATCTGACATAACAATTAATCAAAATAATAAATTATTTGTTTTTTTTTAATACTTAGTTGTGACAAAAACAAAAGTTCACAACTGTTCTTTGTTTAGAATCCAATACTTCGCCAAACGGATTGCGTGTTATTGTTCTTATTTATTACATCGCTTTGAATTTCTTTGAATAATTTAATTTATATATTTTTCATAGTATTTAATTCCTATTCATATTGTATTATTTATATGTTTTACATTTGTAAATTATTTTACTGGTAATATTTTAATGGATTTTAGAAGTTAAATTTTAAAAGCCACGTTCTGTGGACATTAAACTGTACATATTCGTTTTTCACTATTTTTAATTGTAGATATGAATCCACTTTTTACACGACCAAGTAGGTAAATGTTTCAGGTACAGTAATTGTGGTTTTACGAAATATGACGTGACTAACTTAATTACGTTTCTTTTGCCTACGTCAAAAGATAATTAGTAGGTCACTGATATTCCGTTTTACGGCTTTTACTAAATGTAAATTCTATTTATTACTAGTCCTGATATTGAATGCGATATTTTGTGATATTGGAATAAATTGTCATGATCAATCCTTCACTAAATGAATTTTGGATGTTAGGTTTGCCCAAACCACTTAAATATTTTGTAAACCTGTCAATAAGAATACAATAACAAAGAATGTATTAGATCATTGCACGTAATTTTACTATGAATTAAAAAAAACTTATTTCTATTCGACTACTTTGGTGCTATTAGCAAGGATCAAAATGATTTATGTAATTATTTTAATGTACTTAACTTATAGATATGAACTCTCAAATCTATCGCCGTTTCGCTTCATTAGGCTCGTAACAATAGAGATAGCTGTCCCGTCTCTGTTACTTCTCGATAACGTCACGTCTGCCCTAAAAATAATCACATCAGACAGATTATATCACGGCTTGTTTAGGTATTTCACTTTACAGACTTGTCTGGACTAAACTCTAGTATTTTAACACTTCTATTTGGAGGGTAATCAAATCACCACCTATTAGAAGTAATAAAGATAGCATATGTATTACATTACAATACAAGCTAGAAAAAAATAATCAAGTAAAAGCCATCAGTGATAAGCCTCTATCCGATAAAATCGTTTAAATATTTTGTATTTGATTAAAAAAAAAATACAGTTAGGGTAATGAAGAAATGAAGCGCAAATATCGGATTATCCCTACAGGCTCAAAACTTGTTTATAATTTCTGCGTATTTGGTGTGTATTTGTTAACTACCTGTTTTAAATCTCTATTTTATGAACAATCATTTTTCTTTGAATTGCTCAGAATGGTTTAAGGGTGTAAAGATTTGGTTAACACATTTAATAATTTCATTCTTGTTTCAAAGTATTGTTCTTAGTATTCTCCACTTTAATGGCCATAGAACCATTTGTATACACCAATTTCCCACTCGAATTAGACCAGATCCATTCCACTCGGGCATTACACTGAGCTGGCTTTAAGATGTGTTCCAGCTCAAAGGACAGGTTAGTGTCGCATTCTGGGAGTTTAATTCCCGTAAATCGCTCATCTAGTACATTCTGCAATTACAAAGGTCCTACACGGCTCATCTGCCACGAAGCTATTTCGAGATGACTTTCGATGTAAAAGCGAAACGGTCCATAGATGCCTCATTACGCTTTTATGTACTTAATATTTCTTTAAGGATTGTTGTTGTTGCTTCAGCTACCTCTTGAGAATTTTCTAAAAATATTTTTATACAAATTTTAGAATTAATACGCTAAATGGCATCACTGAAACGGTATGTTTGTTTCCTAAAAATTACAATCAGAATCCTCAACTTTCCTAAAAAAACAATTGTTGGTTATAAAAAAAAACGATTATAAAATACTTAATAGCATGTAGGTTATAACTGGTAGGTATGGATATATATTTTGCATTTATATAATTTATACAAGAAGCGGCCATAGTAATGTTCTGAATTGTTTAAAATGATTAGTTGCAGGGGTAGAGGCATGTATTTATGTGTTTTGTCTCAAAAATGTATATTTTATTGTGTACAAATTTGTATTGTAATGTGCATAATGTATTTATAGACTATATTGTTTTGTATATCTGTATTGTAATTGTTTGTGTAATCGGTATTAATTCTATTTTTGAATTTTGAATTTATTCTTTTAAATTTGAAAATGGAATTGTCTCTGCCCCTTACCAACATAAGGGACGAATAAAATTGTTATTGGTAAGAATGAATTGTAAAAATAGAGGGGGGTTTAGTGAGTCCTGAAATGAAAGTAATTGTACCTACTAAGTAATTTGCTAAGGAGTTGTAAATATGTTGTTAATTAAGAGTAGACCCTGTAGGTATTTATTTTTACGATTTCGGACCTTTGTTGAAATCCAAAGTTTTTAATTTATTTTTCGACCAATAAATGTTGGAGAGAAATATATATTCTTTTATTTTTTAATCCATAATTGAAATATTTTTTTTATAACTAAAGTAAACTTCTGATATAATTTTTTTCTTCTAAAATTATTACGATCTTGTCACGAACAATACATAATATAAAAAGCCCTATTTGCTGGAAAGACATCCATTATTATATTTTATACAGGCATTAATGATATTTTGCTGGTAGCAATATTTCATGTTCGACTATTTTTTATAGCAACCCATAAACACAAAAATTTGCTGAGTACTTGTTTGTAGACGCTATAAGTTTTTATCATCCTGACCTACAAATATCAATTAAGCTCAGACTGCAGTATGAAATAATATTGAACATTTTCCCTTTTTTTTTTGATCTGTAAGTACAATTTTATTATATTACCCGCATAGGTTTCAATTATTTGAACTTCTATAATAGCTCCTAGGAACAAGTCTATCGATCAGTAGCGGAAGAGTTTTATATATTAAATGATCATGATAGGTCTCTCAAATGACAGGTAGCAGCCATCTTGAATCCAAGTAAGTTACTTCGTGGCCACACCCACCGTCTCCCCTATCGAATTTGCTAGCGACATCTATGAACGAAGTAAAAACTGGCGTCTGGCGAAAATTTTAATAAAGTTATTGTGTAATAAAACTTTTAACGGATTTTGTCACGCTTTATTTAAGTATTTTACAATATGAACGTTTCAGAAGCTTCTCAGCAACCATGGCCACGGCTGGAACAATTTTAACGAAAATAGTTTTATTACAATGTGTACTTGTAAGTCGCAAAGCCATTGTGGTTATTCGAAGCTTAGGAATGTGCGAAACTTTGTTGCATGTTGATAATGACTTAACAAACTCTGATGAGATTTCGCAATTACTTACAAGCCACAATAGATATGATGTACTGTGAAAAGTATTCATAATGAGGTAACAGGTAATTAAATGATTACAATGAAGTTATACGTATAAGTGTGAAGGAACAAGCGAATGAAACACACCTGTCTATATTCGCAGTTGTAGTTATTTCTATCTATTGTACGTGTTTTTCGTTATTTCCAACGTGTGTTTAGTGAAATTACGTTTGCGTTTATGTTAATAGTTGATCTGATAATTGGCGTGCAACTGACAGGTTGAAAATGCCAGAGAGCACGTTAATAAGTATAATACCCTGTCAATCATGAGGGAACCAACACCTCCGTGATCTTGTGATCTAGTTATACTTATTACGGCAGGCATAAGTTACTGACAATTACTGTAATAATAGTTTACACTGGAAAATTAAAATACTTATACATTGCGAGCAAGCCATTGGGAATGCGTGACTTGAGTATGTAGCTACCTATCCATCCGCATTGTTCCAATTTATAGTCTTTTGTTGCCATTACTCGAGCATTCATGGTCCTTTGAGTCTTCGTTATCGGATAGCAGTAGCCCTTTCGTCGAAATCTGGATATTATGATATTTAAAAGTGATATGCTGTACCTATAACTGAGTTCCTCTTCGCATAATGTCGGCGCATTGCCTTTATCCGAATCTAACTATTGCAAATTCAATTTTTAAAGATAAATTATAGTCGTAAGGTATCTTTTGTTCGTAGAATACTGGTATGAATGGTTGTGCTGTCGTGTTTTGTGCAGCATGTGTGTGTCCGGTGGACCATTGGTATGATAGGGTAAAGGGCATTGCATCTGCATCATTTCTGGTTGTACCGATATTTATGTGCGTCGGTAGACTAAAAGA
>LUGF01007302.1:102693-114560 GCA_001625245.1 Calycopis cecrops | reverse complement strand
TCTACATATTATGATTATGTACATGTGTGCTGTGCGGCACGTCGAGTTTTGGCATGTGTGTGTGACCCATTGAAAACAGTTCATTTGTATGAAGATAAACTACCCGTATACCCTGTCAATACCAACAACATTTGTTCTACGACTTTTTACGAATCTAGATAAAAAACACAAAAAAAATAAAAACGAAAAATGTTTGCACCCTCTGTTATTTATTACTCTGTATCTTGTAAGAACGACGCGCGGGAGCCCCTATCTCGCCGCGCGCGTTTCCCGCGCTATTTTCTTAGCCGCACGCAGACTAAATGATAGTTCAGAGGCAATATATTAATTTTGTATGGGAATATTAAAATTTTAAAAACTATTAATTTTGAAAAGTCGTAGAACGAATGTTGTTTGTATTGATGTAGACATGCTGCCTGCAAGAAGTCTTGCGTTAATTACATTTAACCCTGTATAATTGTATATGTATGATTGTATATATACCATTCTAGGCTAGAAAATTAAATTACTTACTAAAAATACTTTTTAGTTTTTACTCATAAGTATTACAAGTAGAAAGTATTAGGCATATTGAGGTTTTGTTTATTCTGTGACTTAGTTAATCATACTGTGCCTCTAGTTTATATTTTATTGCAGCACGAGTTTAGCAATTACCTTTAACAATCTGTGAATTGTGATAGTTCGATGACATCATCTGCTCCCAAGCTTGTAGGAAGGCGCTTACGTCATAGTTTAAACAAAATGTTATGTTAGGCAAATATTCGAAGAAGTTTTCTCCAGAACTATACGGTTTGGACAGTTATACATGTCAAGCTAAGGTTTGGCTTGACATGTATAGGGCTACCTGCCAAATCCCAATGACTAAACCTAAGCCAACTGTCAGTTTTACAAGATGGAGGTCTGGCAGTTAGAAGATCGCTGGTCGTGATTTTTTTTTATGATATAGGGGGCAAACGAGCAGGTGGTTAGTGACTACCGCCGCCCATAGACATCCGCAAAACTAGGTGTCATGCAGACGCGTTGCCGGCCTTTAAGGAAGAGGAATGCTTTGGGTATGATGTTTAAATATTTCTCTTTGTTGTAAAAACGACACTTCAAACGTTAGTCAATATAACGTTTGATCAATATGTAAATTTTTTTAAGACCACCTACATCTATGGAGATGCTTTAAGGCTAAGTTTATTCAGACTCGATACTTTAAGGCTTATGCCTAGAAAAAAGTGATTGTGGCTCATTCACATTATAGTTGAAGTGAAACTTCTTTTTTATGGTATGGGGATGCAAACGAGCAGTCGGAGCCATTTTGATAACTACCGAACTACCGACGCCCATATATATCCGCATAGGCTCATTTCTCTTCCCTCCTTCATGGGCCACCGGCTACTTACAAACTGCACGAAACGCGACAGCACAGCTGTCACTTCACGCCGGTCTCGTGTAAGCGAGAGGTACCTCCCCGGTCGTGCCGGCCCAATTCGGCTGCATGCAAGCATGCAGTGTGGCACTACCTGTTACTGACAATAAACTTTAAAGCTCGTCTAAATTATCTAATAAAGAAATAATTTTTTCTACGAGTCACGTCGGTTGTAACGTTTTGCTTTTTAATTTTTTTTAAGTTTCCATTGGCCCCAATGAACGTGAAAGGAAAGGGGGGGCCCCGAGGGAAGGGAGAGCCCATTTCTATATAACCACTGCACTAGATGCTACTACTGCATGTTTAGGTGTTAGATTAGGTGTTAACAACCTATTCTTGGCCAGGGACCACTTAAATATTATTCTCGATAGCTGGGACCACTACGTAGGTGAAATAAAAATATCTCTCTTCTCACTCACTGCACGGCAACCAACGGCTTACTTCCCGCTAAATTTAAAATCATTCGTGGACCAAATTTTGGCTTCTACGTACCACTGGTAGGAAACCATTGTCCTAGAAGATCGCTAGTTCTGTTGAATGATGCAAACCATTTCTTTTTCAATTAACCGTAATATCCACAATATAAGTAACAATGCCACGCCACTGGCCAGTCCTGGAAACAGCCAGACAAAACGCGGACTGGCTAGCGAATGTTTGTCATTCATTAGAGTGCAGTCATTAGTACCGCCTGTCTAATAAATATTTGCTCACCATTTGTTACCTCTTTAAACGACTGTGACTAATTATTGTCGCTAACCATCATCACCACGAGTCAATCTGAGAGTAGAAGAAGAAGAAATACACTTTACTGTGCACACAAATAACAACATTAAAAATAGTAACAATATAACTTAACGAATTTATGTACACAAAAGGCGGTCTTATTGCTAATCAGCAATTTCTACCAGACAAGAGAGTATTTATAGCTCATTAAACAAGTGCGAGTCGGACTCGCGCACGAAGGGTTCCGTACCATTATCTACGAAAACGGGTGCTTATCTTTTGTATGAGAGCAAAAAAATCACGTTTATTGGATGGGGGCCTCCTTAAATATTCATATTATTTAATTTTTTTGTATTTGTTGTTATAGCGGCAACAGAAATACACCATCTGTGAAAATTTCAACTGTCTAACTATCATAGTTCATGAGATGGTGATAGCCTGGTGACGGACGGACGGACGGACGGACGGACGGACGGACATCGGAGCTTTAGTAATAGGGTCCCGTTTTTACGCTTTGGGTACGGAACCCTAAAAAAATTAAATGGCGATGTACATAGCTTTATTGTTCGGGCCAAGACATATGAAATGAAAAAGTTTTTATTCAAAATAGAATTACAGAAATTTCTTTTTGAACGTCAACAATTAAATCTACCACCAGTTCAACACTAGCCCTGTCCTGAGAAGAACCGGCGAAACAAACTCAGCCGAGCCGAGCTCATAACCGAGGCCATTAAGTTGCCGGCAGTCATGTCTGATTATGGTATAATCAAAATCTAGACTATAATAGAGGTCAGGAGGTTTATATTGTTTAATTATTCTTTCAATTGATACTAAAACGACTGACTTCGAGTAACACTGCTACTAGGTACCTAGTCTAGAGGGAACGTACAAGTGTTACGTTACGCAATTTGGGGGGGAGGGGAGGTCTTGTAAATCGTTACGTTACAAGGACGGGAGGGCTTCGCTGTTTTTTTTAATAAAAAAATTATATCCCAAGTTGGAAAGAATTGACAAATGAGACCTAGTGGCTGAGTAAAAATATGCTGAGTTGTGTGTTACGTGACGTTTTTTTACACAACAACGTTACGGTGCGTTACGTAAAAAATCTTCAGAAATTGCGTTACGTAATACTTGAACGCTCCCAGAATATTCATTGGAGGGTTTTTTGTACATCACTACTAGTAGTATTATGGAACCTATTAGATAACTAAGTCTCACATTTCTGGCACGCATATTTTTTACGTAGGGCCCGGACCCTGTTTTTTCAAATGTTTTCGAGAGCGCCCTTTCGAGACACAGGGCCCACCGGCCCGGAGCCCCACCAGTACAAACAGCAGAACTGTCGCGATGTTTTCGCGTTTGTGTTTCCCACAAGCTCGGCCCGACATTGTTTAAACAAATAGCTAAATATTTGACAGGATATTGTGTGCGGACACGCCGCGCGCGCCCGCCCGCGCTCCGCTTGCGGACGTCGCATTCGGTGCTACATTTGTGTGAAAATTGTTATTAAAAAAAAGAAGTTAAGATGGAGGTCGAGCCCGAATGTTGGCATTCTTTTTGAATTCATTTTGAATATAATGTGAGGGAAGGTTTAAGAACCACCATAATCTGTAATATCCAAACAATATATCTAGAGGCTAAAATGCTGGCTGATGCATATTGGCAGTGCGTAGCGCTGCGGGAAGAAGAGGGAAGATATTGAGAGGACATTACAATCTTCCGCCTTAAAGGGGTCGCAGGGTAACGACTCAAGTAAGTCGTCGTCTGCTAAAGTAGCACGAATTGTTGGGTGAGCTGTGTTCCAGCACAGCACTTAGTAGTTTTGGAGTATCCCTACTGAGAAGTTAAAGTACATCCACTGGTGAAGTCGCGTTTGTAAGTCGCCGCATCGCCGGGGCTCCTGCAAAAAAAAAAATGTTATGCATGTATCGAAGAAGAAGAAGAAGAAGGAATATGTAGTGCGTTGACTTGTTCTCCAACACACGTAGTCGGTTTAAGTTAATAATTATAATTCATCGTCTTGTCTAGGTATAAAAAGAGTAAACATAATTATGGCTATGTTTCAATATTAAATATTAGGTCTTGTAACAGGGCCGCAAAACCCCAGTCTCTCACCCCCTCAAGGCTTTATATTATGATTAGTTAATATGTTCCATCCTTTATGTAATGAGTAATGGAATAAAGAGGGAATAATAGAAATAAAAAAAAATAGCTGGTACACGCGGCTTCGCTCGCGTGGTAGAAAAAAAAATATTTGTAGGTACTTCGCGATAAAAAGGAGCCGATGGCACTCTTCAGTCCTTCTACTACCTCCATACTAAATACCGCATAGATCCGTTGATCCGATTTGATGTGAAAGAAGGACAAAGAAACAAACAAACAAACAGACTTTCGCATTTATAATATTAGCATGGATTAATGTTAAAATAGTAATGTCAGTTACGTACTATTGTTAATGTAAATGTGGTCATTTGCGTTTTTTTTTAGATAGATCCTACGCTAAAGCAGGCAAAATGCCTAGGGCAGCTTCATCGATATGAGAGGCGAGCGTTAACTCCTTTGTATGTGTCATAAAGGCTGGTCGAATTATGCTTAAAATTATTTTTTTAAGTGATTTACTAAAAATAACTAAAACTAGCAGCGCCCCGCGGTTTCACCCGTTTTAATTTCGATTCCGTGGAAATTTCGAGATAATATGTAGCATATACGTTGACCTGACCGGTTAGTAATATTCATGCAAAATTTGAAGTAAGTCCATGCAGTACTTTTTGAAATTAACCCGGTCATACCTACAGACAAAAATTCTAAAAACCATATTTTTGGCCTCTATATCGATTATAGACCACGAACCAAGTATTCTTTTATAAAAATATTCAATGTACAGTTTTGACTTTTTTACGATTTTATTATATGTATAGATAAAACTTTATTTGTAAAATATATCACTTATTATTTTCTTTTTTTGTGAAGTGAGCAGCATGTAAATTTGAAACGACTCCTACCTTTTAATTAAACTCGTTTTCTAGACAGATTTGTGGATATAGACAAATAAGTCGTGTATTATAGCCCAGAATCTAGACATAGAACTGCAAATTACATCATTTACCAGTTTTTAAATACCCACTTATATGAAATATCGGTGATATTTTCAAAAATTAACCATAAAAAAGTAATAAAATCTTTTATAGCTGCCTATATTGTGATGCCAAATTTATTGGTTGTCGTTATTGTATATTTTCGTTCAACGCATCGGGTTATAGGAGTATGAATAATTTAATGTCAAAACAAATTAGCGAATACCCAGTCGAGGCGCGTACGACTCCATATAAGGAGCGGATTGCTTTTTATTGAGAACAAGCGAGATGTATTTACACAGTTGGATTGAGTTTTTTGTTATAATACCTATTGGGCAATTGAGTGGTCTTTTTATGACTACCGAAGCCTGGAAATTTGCATAATTGTTACTTACGTTGTTCTCTTTTGCTCCTCGCAGCCAATAGGTCACTGGAATTATGATCCGCACGAAACACGAGAGCGTAGCTGTCACTCACGTTGTCATGTAAACGAGGGCCCAATTTAACTGCCCATTGGAGGAGATAATGGAAAGAGGACAACGTCCATTGGCATCATAAAGACATAACCCTTTTTTCTTAAAAGGTGGTCATTTTAAACATTTTATCATACAGGTAGTAAAGAAAAATCTTTAGTCTTGATAATCTCGTATCATCACAAAATCAAGCGACAGTAATTTAAGTTTGAAGCTGTCGAAGTATCTAATGCGGCCACCGTGTCGCGAGCGCGTGCGGTCCCTCCTAGCCGGTGACACACGACAAGGCACGTAAGAACACACGGACAGTTCCACGAAGCGCATACTAACATGTTACTCCGATCAGCTAATTTCAATGGCCGCCTCGTGGACGGCATTACTTCATCGGCGTCCGAGGTACTGCGGGAACGGCCGAGCACAGGATAGAGGCTTTGCTTACAGGAAGTGACGTCTATTTTTTTTTTGTATGATATAGGAGGGCAAACGAGCAGCCGGAGCCATTTTCATGACTACCGACACCCACAAACATCCGCATAGAGGCTAATACAGATGCGCTGCCCTCCTTTCTCCTCCCACCTCCATGGGCCACCGGCTACTTACACACCGCACGAAACGCGACAGCACAGCTGTCACTTTACGCCAGTCTCGTGTAAGCGAGAGGTCCTCCCCGGTCGTGCCGGCATAATTCGACTGCATGCAAGCATGCAGTGTGGCACTACCTCTTACCAAACGAATATCCAGTCGCGTTTGGTATGGATTTTGTAAGTTCGAGTCTCTTGATAGTTTGGTCGAAAGAGAACAAACAATTTGCATATTGGTATCTTCTGGTCATCAGATATCAAATATTTCAATACACATTTGGAGGTCCCGGGTTCGATTCCAGAGGTTTCACCGTAAATGTTTTTAAAATTTATTAGGGGATAAGGTGTCAAATGAGGAAGTTACGCCATCCTGCGTCGGGAAGCGCGTCAGAGACAAATAGACTCTCTTCTCGAAGATTCCTGGGTCAATATCGATCCGGAAATACTGAGTAGGGCAGTGGGTTCCAAATCGAAGTAGTGCACAATTCAATTGTGCGTATGCCTTCTCAATATTATAAATGCGAAAGTTTGTATGTTTGTTTGTTACTCTTCTCTTCTCTTCATGCAAAAACTGCTGAACCGTTTTTATGAAATATGGCACACTCAGAGAGTACCTTGGATTAACACATAGGATAGTTTTTATTCCCAAAAAATGTTCCTATGGGATGCCATGGGATGATTTTCTTTTTTCCACGGTATCGAAATTTACGCGGGTGAAACCGCGGGGCGCAGCTAGCATTCTATATCATGTTCTTCAATATCTTCAATGTTCTCCACATCATCAAGTGATGGGTTATGTTGTTGAATCGCATACACTGACAATACATACACCTATTGGTAAGGGGTAGTGTCACACTGCATGCTTGCATGCAGTCGAATTTTGCCGGCACGACCGGAGAGGTACCTCTAGCTGACACGAGACCGGCGTAAAGTGACAGCTGTGCTGTCGCGTTTCGTGCGGTGTGTAAGTAGCCGGTGGCCTATGGAGGTGGGAGGAGAAAGGAGGGCAGCGCATCTGTATAGCCTCTATGCGGATGTTTGTGGGCGTCGGTAGTCATGAAAATGGCTCCGGTTCTCCTATACCATAAAAAAAACACCTGTAGGTACCTACACACCTTTTTAAAATCGTTTTTTATGACTTGTGAGCATCAATAACAGTCGGTCACTCCCCGGTGGCCCGACCTGCGTGTTACGTCACGTTAACATCCCCGCACGTACCGGCTGGTCGCGGGTTCGGTGCCGTGTCCACATGAGGTTTTGTCAAATCAGCGGGTGCAATGCTCGGAAAGTTAGGGCGGACGCACACGTGAAAATTTATTGCGTTCAAGAAGTAACTTTTTTTTTATAGCATAGGAGGCAAACGAGCAGTTAGGTCACCTGATGTAAAGTGAACACCAACACCCACAGACATCCGTAACACCAGAGGTCCAACAGATGCGTTGCCGACCTTTGAGGAAAGATTAAGCTAATCAAGACTAAACTAAAACTAAACAAGACCTACGATTTCCATTAAAATGTTAATGAAAGGCTAACAAACAAGGATAGGATCTAATAATGTAAATTTAGTCTAAAGGTACTCTGTATGTGGTTTTGAGTGAATAAAAATAAAGCTCTTGGAAATCGCGGGGGACCGCCATTGTGAGAGTGAGTCTAAAGTCTATCTAAACTAAAGTTTTGGTACGAGGTAGTGCCACACTGCATGCTCGCATGCAGTCGAATTGGACCGGCACGACCGGGGAGGTACCTCTCGCTTACACGAGACTGGCGTAAAGTGACAGCTGTTCTGTCGCGTTTCGTGCGGTGTGTAAGTAGCCGGTGGCCCATGGAGGTGGGAGGAGAAAGGAGGGCAGCGCATCTGCCTAGCCTCTACGCGGATGTTTGTGTCATGAAAATGGCTCCGGCTGCTTGTTTACCCTCCTACATCATAAAAAAAGTCCAATGACATGAATATGCATAAATATAAATCGAGGAACGCCTGCTGCACGCACTAAAAGCATGAGTCATTGTCATAT
This sequence comes from Calycopis cecrops, assembly GCA_001625245.1. Lineage (NCBI taxonomy): Eukaryota > Metazoa > Arthropoda > Insecta > Lepidoptera > Lycaenidae > Calycopis > Calycopis cecrops. The sequence goes on along the minus strand of LUGF01007302.1, from coordinate 106,283 downwards.
TGTGCCGAGCGTGCAAGCGAGATCACGGAACATGCGATAGATGGCAAGATCGACTTAAGTGCCGTTATCATGAAAGTTATCGTCCATAAACCTACTTCAAGACAACCAATTTTTTGAGGTTTAGATATAGATGAAATGTAGAACTTCCAAGTTGTCTACTTTGTTACACGTCTTTAACCAAGGTTACATCGTGAGGAAGCCCAGACTACTCAACAAATTTGTAAATGCATAAACTTTTATTATAGATTTATCATTATTTGTATGATAGTGTAAGTGGGGGAGAAAAATACGAAAAGGTAAAAGGGAAGGGACAGGAGTCAAGTGTGCGTTGTTCCTTAATCGATTTATTAATGAACAGGCCGATATACTAATAATGATTAGAACGAGTCTTGGGAGGTCTAGACGGCAGCCTCCTCACCTCCTCGCTACCTCCTCGCCGCCTCCTCGCCGCCTCCTCGCTGCCCACCGCACCAGCAGCGGGTCCGTGCGATTTATTACGTTGTACGTTACGTTTTTACAAGGAACGTGTACGTAGCCGACAGGGTATGAGTAATACGAGTATTACTTTTGAGTTATTTTATTGACGCTCAAGTTACGTTGTCAAATTATAGAAAAACTTGTTTTATGGCTACCGACGCCAATATACATCCGCACACACATTGTACAGATGCGTTGCCCTCATTCCTTTTCCGTCCACGAGAAACTCACATACCCTTAGAATTCCCTTAGAAACTAACATAGCACACGAAACATGCGCACAGCTGTCATTTTAAGCCGGTACCTCCCTCGTATCGGCTCTATTCGGCTGCAACGTATTATTATCGTCGCACACTTATCAACTCGGAAAGGGATCGTAAACACCTCGCCTAGAAAAGCGAAGACGATACTATTACGATACGTTGTCCATTAGTGTGCGTTGCAGTATGAAGTGTCTGACCGGCTCGAAGTGATACGGTTACGATCCGTTTCCGAGTTTATAAGTGTGCGGTGTTACTACATCTCTTCTAAAAGCTAAAAACTAACTCTTCTGTCGTAGGGACCCGAAGTGAGTCTTGACCTCCGAAACCAGAGTTCTCCACCTCGCACGATCTTGCGCTATTTCCCGCCAATTGTAGGCTTGGATCTCACGCTAGTCTGCTGCCACCTGGTCACTCCATTGGTACCTGGGACGACCCACTGGTCCTAATACAAAATGATTAATTATGTTACCTAATGGGCTGTAAGTACTAAGTGGTACAAATATAACATTATTAGGTATCTATAATAGCGTGTAGAGTACGTCTATAGAACTGTTATATGCTTACTTATGATACAAAGAACTAAATAAACTAACGAACTGAAGATAAGATTAAATAAAAAGTAAAGGTAAAAAGGGATGTTTGTATGAAAGGGCTGTCCAACAGAGTTTTAACCTAAATGACAGGAGTTAATGAAATGTGAAGATATGGGTACAAAGGTAAGGCTTGGAATAAATACTAGCTTTTGTATTTGACAGCGTACCTACTCGTGGAATTTTATGTGCTTACACAAAATTTTGCTACTTTATAGCAAAAAAATAAAAATAGAATAAATCATAGTTACACAATATTCAATGAAATGAAGTAAAATGAAAATGTTTTTATTCAATATTTTATTAATTAATATAAATTATAATTATTAATTTATAATAATTACTTTTGAACATCAAAAATACTGTATCTTTCACTCATAGTCACCAATAGTTATATTGGCTTTCATACATTTATATTATAAATGTATTTTTTTTTATTACTATATATATTTTTATTACATTTATATTATAAATGTATTACCTATCTGTTTTGTGTAGAATAACATTTATTCAATGATTCAAAATGCGGTATATTTTGAATCATTGAATTTTTATTCTATGCTATAAAACTTTCTAAATAATCATACTGGCTCTAAATGATTTCGTCATTTAAACAATAAAATAAAAATAACATGCACTGTTTTAGTCTTTTCCCAAGTTGTATCACTGCATAATATGTGTAGTACCGATTTGTACCCAAATTGCGTGTACACCCGGGGGTACAGTACCGGTCCGGGGGACAGGGGGTCACTTAAAACTCCCAGTGACCTCGGGGCGATGAAATGTGAATTTAGAGTGGGAATATGCAGGTGTGCCCTCGCATATGTTTAGGATCACCTTACTTCATGCGTTAAACAAGGAGACACCAGAAATAAACATTTGTCTATTGATATTTAATTAATGTTACTAACGTACGTACGTAGCAGTAACAACTCACTGACTATTGATTAAAAATTGATAAATAGAAACTGGCTAAAATGATAAAAACTAAAAAACGAAACAACAAGAATGACAAGGAACAAGTTAGCTAAATGTTCATTCTAGGCTTCATTTGATATTAAATTGAATAAAAAAAACTAAAGCTTAGAGAAATTGTCCCATTTTTATATCTCGAACCCGGAACCCGGAATCCTACGATCACTTCAATGGTGTGGTTTATTCCTTATGCAAATAACGTGGGTTTTTCTATGCCTGTGCGAGTTGGTTCACAGCCTGGCTCAATTGAAGACCATTACATATTCATAGCTGACCGATGACACGCGTCAACACCAGTACAGACGTGAGACGACCAGACAAGTAGGTAGTAGTGATTCAACAATTTTTAGAGTTCTTTACAGAATAAAAGAATCCTTCAAAGGATATTTCCCGGTTACTTAGAGTTATGAAAAAGTAATATGATTACAATGATGCAAATTACAAAAATACGAAACATGGTAATTTGCCTATAGTCATATTGCAGAAAAAATCAATTACATTTGTATACCATTTTATTCAATGTGATGCACTCACTTTGAATGGAAATATTCACAAATATATGTTTACTGTTTCACCCATGGTACATTTGAAAAATAACAATCAGTTTTTTTTTGGAACAGTTGTTTCTAGTTGTAGTAACTAATGTGAATTAAAATAAGGTAAGTATACAATAAATATTTAATTATAAATAAAAAAATAATAATTAACATCCGTGTGAAGCCGTGCGGCTCCCATATGAAGGTACCTACGTAATACATTCCACTTTTTTCACTCCACAAACAACGGCAAGCTTTCGGAAAATCACGTCGACAAGTGTGCTTGTCCCCAAGTCTTTGAAAAAACTCCCCGGGAATAAGACGGGGAAAAGAAAACTTCCCTCGGCAGATGGGAAAAGTTGCAAGCTTTGGTCTTTTGTTCATTATATCATCTTTTGTGTAAAAAAAGTTTTGCTTGTCTATACTCGTACCCCGAGAGATAGTTCCGGTGGGAGATGGGATGGGGTGGAGAAAATGCAGAGCATCTTCAGCTGAGGTTGTGTGGGCCTCTGTGGCCATTTACCATGAAATAATTTGACAGCTTCTTTGTCTCTTAAAAACTCAGGGAGATTGCACATGTTGTTACAATGTCAACCAGCTAGTCGATATTGTTATAGTAAGTAGTGTCATGCTGCATGCATGTAGCCGAATTGAGCGGCACGACCGGGGAGGTAATTCTTACAGCGCGTTCACGACCTTCAGCGACACGGATTGCGGCGCGGTGAGCGGTCGTCTGTCTCTCTTTCACT
>LUGF01007302.1:56522-85062 GCA_001625245.1 Calycopis cecrops | reverse complement strand
GATGACGTCATGTCGCATCGGCGCTCAACTACGGTGCGCGTACTGACGCAACAGGGTGAACGCGGGGCCGTGAACGGGGAACGGGGGCGGGGCGCACATTCCAGCCAGGTCCACACAATGTGATCGAGTAGTACAAGGTTGATACAAGCGAGAGGAGTTAAATGAAACCACATATTTAGTGTATAATTTCCAGGCTACACAACAAAAATCAGATCAATCGGAGCAATAGTTTAGCCACAGGAATTTTTAATTTTTTTTCTTGCTTCGTACACGCTGTGAGCTGTTCGCGAGCCGGCTAAAACTATGGGCGGCCGGGGTCGTTCACCCCGTGCCCGTGCGGTAAAAAGCATGATTACAATTTTTCGCCATTTAACTTTTTTGAAAAAACTTATTTCGTATACGTTCGTTTTTTTAATAGTTTCGAATTAACTGTAGGCACTTGTAGTATGTGTGGTTTAACGCCTCTCGCTTTTCATCAACCTTGTACATAGTCTGTTCAATTCATTTGTAGTAGAACTCCGATAGGGCTCGTTGCATTTTTATTTTTCACATTTCAACTTTTTATCACATTTTATTTTTTCATTCAAAATTATAATGTCATTGCAACATTGCAGCCGATCCTGGCGTATGCACGATCTGATAAGGAACCACTACGCTCCCAAAATGACGTGATATGATGGATGTCACTTTTTTAGTTGGTTTCGGAAGAAATTAGGTTAAACATCAGCTGGTAGTGTTTTATGACAGTATAGGTAGGCAAACGAGCAGATGGAGCTTTTTGGCTTCCGGCACTCACACCTGCGTGCTTACGCAGACCTGTTGCCGCGCTCAACACGCACACCGCACGATACTCGTCACCATAGCCGTCACTTTACGTCGGCGTCACGTCGGAATAAGATATAGATGGCGCTTACTATGATGCTGATGTTTTTTTTTTCATATAGCACAAGGGTGCAAACGAGCAGTCGGAGCCATTTTCATGACTACCGACGCCCGTAGACGTCCGCATAGAGGCTATACCTACGCGTTGCCGTACTTCGTCCTCCTCCCTCCATGGGCCACCGGCTACTCACAAATCGCACGAAACGCGACTGCTAGTTTGCCTGCTTACACTTTTTTTATAGTAAAGGGGACAAATGAGCAGTTGGAGTCATTTTCATGAATACCGAAGCTCATAGACATCCTCACAGAGGTATACAGATGCGCTGCCCTCCATCTTCCCCCTCTTACATGGACCACCGGCTACTTACACACCGCACGAAACGCGACAACACAGCTGTCACTTCACGCCGGTCTCGTGTAAGCTAGTACCTATCCGGTCGTGCCGACCCAATTCGGCTGCATACCTGTAGCGTGGCACTACCTCTGGATGTTTGTGGTCAGCAGGTGATCTAGCATCTCGTTTGCCCCCCACAACACTTAACGTATACAGTTATTACAACCGCAAACTAGCACAGTCCGTCTAGGTACAATCGGAACACGTCTTACTCGATCAAACGATTCCATGAAATCGATTACGACTCGTCTTGAGAACGGTCGGCACGGTGGTTTATAGAGGCAAACGAGCAGTCGGGGGAGCATAATTACTAACGCCCACGAACATCCGCATACATTGCTGCTCGCCTTTATTTTATTATGATATAGGGGGCAAACGAGCAGGTGATTGGTGACTACCGCCGCCCATAGACATCCGCAAAACTAGGTGCCTTGCAGACGCGTTGCCGGCCTTCGCCTTCGCCTGTCGGTGTGGCCGACAATTCGGCGAAACGTCACGTGCCGCAGAGAACGTGACAAGCTGTCACGTTGACCCGATGTACGAGCGTGGTGTACCTACACGGTCGTGCCGGCTGGATTCGTCTGGATTTTTTTTTAATAGTAGAAGGGGGCAAACGAGCAGTCGGAGCCATTCTCGTGACTACCGCCGCCCATAGACATCCGCGTAGAGGTGGCACAGATGCGTTCGATCCGTCCAGCGGTTTGGGCTGGGATAGATCACTATGTCAGTCAGTCTAATGAGTTTATAAAATTGCTAGCTTTGAGTTTTATAAAATTACTAGCTGTGTCCCGCGGTTTCAACCGCGAAATCCATATAAACTTCAACACCCTATGTCACCCCCTTAGGGGATGAATTTCTAAAAATCCTTAGCGGATGCCTACGTCGTAACATCTACCTGGATCTCAGCTTGATCCGTCCAGTGGTTTGGGCTGTGCGTAGATAGACGGCTATGTCACGTTTGAGTTTTATATATATAGATATAGATATATTTGGCTGTAGCAGATATACACCTACTTTTTGTTAGAACTCTATTATTCGGTAAGAGCCACTCCAGTAGATCCCTATATATGAATATCAAGATGACCCATCTAGATTCAAGCCCTACAATTTTGGATCAACCGTCTGTTTTTATACGTTTTCGCAGGTTCATTTACGCACTATCATGGGTAATTAATGGCACCCGATGGGGCATGGGCTCTGCTGAATCGATTACCCACTAAAACCCCGCGGGTGCCATCGCCCGCCGCTATTGAGGCGCCCCGGATACACCTTAAGTCAGCTATGCTTATAGCTAAAACCGCAGAGCGTAAGCTGACACAATAGTACTTTCAATAGAATAATATATTAGTGTAACCTGCAGGGCGAAAACTAATATACATGTACATAATAGGGACCATGTACACTAAACATGGGTAGCTTTACTAAATGTAGGTTTTATTAAAACGCGTTATTGTTTAATTTTACAGATATTAATGAAATAGTGATAATGACAGAGGAATATGTGTTAGGTACCTAGTAATTAGGTTATTCAATACCTACTTGAAAAGTGAATTTGGTTTGACAGCCCAGACGGACTTCTCTTCTTATACTTATTAGAGGAATAGCGGGGATTTTTTTTTATGGGGGGCATTATAGGGGGCCAAACGAGCAGTCAAAGCCATTTTCATGAGTATCGACGCTCATAGACATCCGCATAGTGGCTATACAGATGTGCTGCCCTCCTTTAACCTCCCACCTTCATGGGCCACCGGCTACTTACACACCACACGAAAGGCGACAGCACAGCTGTCACTTTACGCCGGTCTCGTGTAAGCGAGAGGTACCTCCCCGGTCGTGCCCAATTCGGCTGCATGCAAGCATGCAGTGTGGCACTACCTCTTATAAAATGGTGATATGTAGAGAGGGACAGCTCTGATAAATTAGATTACAGGAATAGCTATTTCTGACCACCCACCACCATATTCCGATGACGTATGTTAAGAATTGTGTAAGCATATTATGTAATAGTTTATCATTAATTTTTTTAGGTGACAGTGCAATTTGTCCAACGTATACTTATATTGTAAAAGAGAAAGTTTGGACTGATGCATGTATGTTTTCTCAATCACGCCAAACTCCTAAACAGAGTTTGTTAAAACCTAGCAATGTAGCTTATGTATCACAATAACACAAGTATAGACATACTACCTTTTGTATGTGGTTTTATCTGTAAAAAAGCAAATGGCTTAGCGCGATAAAACGTAACGAAAGATTCTGTTCCTAATCGTTTTGTTGGTTAAATTTTACATGTTGGTGATAATGATTATTTCCAAGCTGCTTGAAAAGAAAGTCTCCGAAACGAATAAAAAAAAAAAGATATACAGTGTCAGATTGTTCATTTATATAGCAACGCGATACACATATAAGTCCTCATATTTATATAATAACCGTCGCGCGTCGCTCGGTCCAACGTTTTTGGGGACTTGGGAGGGGTTATTTAGGAATGCTATATACCATACTGTGACCTATAGCGCTTTATGGGAGGCCCATGTAATGATAATAATCTTAATAATATTATAAATGCCAGTTTGTTTATTTGTATGTTTGTATGTTACTCCTTCGTGCAAAATCGGCTGAACCGATTTTCCTGAATTTTTGAAATTTGGCACACACATAGAGGGTAACTTGGATTAACACGTAGGATAGTTTTCATCCCGAAAAAGTATTCCTGTGGGATGCTATATCTAGATGATTTTCCGCGGGATCGAAATTTACGCGGGTGAAACCGCGGGGCGCTACTATATAGGTATAGCATTCCGTTACGACAATCAGGAACTTTATTCCGAACGCGTGTAACGCGGGTGAAGTCGCAGAATACTACTAGTGCTAATGAAAGTCTATATATACAAAACTCAAACGTGACATAGCCAGCTATCAACACACAGCCCAAACCACTGCACGGATCAAGCTGAAATTTGGCATCCAGGTAGATGTTACGAAGTAGGCATCCGCTAAGAAAGGATTTTTAGAAATTCAACCCCTAAGGTGGTGAAATGGGGTGTTGAAGTTTATATGGTTTTCTTAGAAATTAACGCGGGTGAAACCGCGGGGCACAGCTAGTGAAAGTATATAATAACTGTAAAGTAAATAATAACTGCAAACATGTAAAGAGCCTTACGTAGGAATCTTGGACGTATTAATTAAACAGTGAATAATGAACACTGTCGATCTCGTCGCTCGGTGTGGGAGACCAACTGGGTCACACATGCAGCAGTTGCTGCCCGATCATCGAGACCCGGCGACACACGGGACAGTAATTGCCCGATTTTTTTGGATATTTTTTTATTATAATGGCACTAATGAGAACTTGAGCCATTTTCGTGATTACCGAAAGCCCATAGATAGAATAGACGTTATACAGATGAGTTTCCCTCCTTCCTCCTCCGATAGGCCACCGGTTACTTACACAACGCACGAAGCGTGACAGCTCAGCTGTCACTTTGCATCGGTATCCTCCTAGAGATCTCCCCGGTCGTGCGGGCCAATTCGGCTGCATAATCCTATTTATATTACAAATGTGAAAGTTTGTATGTTTGCTTGTTTATTTGTTTGTTTGTTACTCCTTCACGCAAAAAATGAAATTTGGCACACACATAGAGAGTATCTTGGATTAACACAGGATAGTTTTTATCCCGAAAAAATGTTCCTATGGGATGTCATGGGATGATTTTCCACGGGATTGAAATTTACGCGGGTGAAACCGCGGGGCGCAGCTAGTTAGCCATAACAATAAAACTCTGATGAAATTATACCACTACTCTTTTAGTTATTTACCCAGGCCGAAGTCATGGTTGGACTGAGTTGACAGATGTACTGATCTCGGCGATAAACAGTTAAATATACTGCGAGAAAATGCGTTAAAGTAAGTAGTTTTATTTACTGACGTAAACAATTTTATTACTTTTTTGTTACGACTTTAACTGAAGCACTAATGGCATTCCAATAGTAATGGTCATCCATCAAATGTCATCCTCGCCGGGGGACGCTTAACTTACTCGATTACGAGGGTTAGGCGCCGTTAGCGCTTGAAGCGCTTGAAGGAATGTACGCTGAAATCAAATCTTATCATTCGATCTATCGCTTTTGATTCTAGCTTGTATTGTGAAAGTACTAGAACAAAGCCACATCTAAACCACCAAATTAGACCAACAAACAACCAACCCATGAAATATGAATGTAATTTCCGACCATCCAATACGGTATTTAATATAATCGTTTCATTACAATGGCCTCCCTTGGGCCATCTACAATTTTACTGATACATATTGGATATAGAGTAACGATGTATAGACATGGCACACTCAAAATAGAACATTTCTGAGTAGCCATATAATAAATTAAACTGAGTTAAAATAAATGGTATAAGATTGTTGTTTTTACAATAAAATTCAATGTGATAAGAATAAAGAACTTGTAAGAATGTGTCAATTAATGATTCATATTAAAACATGAGTATTATTATTACTATTTTTAGAACATTATACCTAAATAAGTAGCTGAGATATCCGTGATGCATAGTGTGGAGCATAATGTCATGTGGTGTATAATATGTAGAGTGTTTTTTTAGCAATTAAGATTTACACAGACTAAGTACTTATTAACGTTTACAAAAAGTATTAAAAGTCGTGTATTACCGTGACCTGTGATTAGTGTTCTCATCGTCATCATCATTATCAGTCTGTTTTTGTTCACTGCTGGACATAGACCTCTCCAATGTCCTCAAAAAGATTGAAAAAAGGAACAAACTAACTAACTTCTTAGAAAGAAAAAAAAATATTATAATTCATTAAAAATAGTATAATTACCCGAAGTAAAGTACAATACTGTATTGCAAAGTAGGTACGTGTGACAACCGTAGCGACAGGACGTCACGTCGTACGGTAGCAATTTTTTGATTTTATCTACTTTGTTACATACGTGTTTTTGACTATGACATCAAAATGCAATACGTAGCTTACATGGTTGTACCCAAATACACAAAGGTCATATTTCTAAATCATTAAAATTATTTATTAGTGTAGTGGAATCAAAAACTTTACTACAAGCCGATTTTTTAATATTATATTTAAAATCTTCTAAAACCTTCTGTGGGCGTCGGAAAACACCATCATCTCGGTGAACCGACTGCTCGTTTGCCCCCTGTACTATAAAAAAAAAAACCAATCGAATTCACACAAAATATTCTATCTACCTATCTCCTTAAACAACGTAACCACTACATGTGCCACTTCTATTTATACATACATCTATCTATCGCGTAACGTAACATTAGTGGGTGTTTATTTCGCTCCAAAAAACGATATAAGTATAACAAAATGGCGGTCGTTTGTTTGACACCTGTGTTTTACTTCGCCATTGTTAGTTCTACTGCTTTTGGGAAAATAAAAAGATCTATTCCAATAGAAACAATTATTTTCGTTTGTAATTAAAAACATACTCGACTATACAAAAAGGAGGATTACGTTTTGCGAGATCAAACAGCTAATATAATATATTTGAGCGTGAAATAGAGAACGTTTTTATCATCATCATCATCATCATTATAATCTTAACCCACCTATTTATACCTTTATTGGTCCTTTTCTATTTTTCGGGCCCGAATTTAGGCTTTAATAAGGCCGAATTTTGGCCCGAATGTAGGCCTGTGGAAGCGAAGCATAACCCCAGTACGTATAGGATCATCGGATTGTTATGAGTGTTTGAGCGACGAGACTGGGAACGACCCCTCTCTCTCTCGCAGTCGGGTGTCGGCCCACAACTAAACAGGCCCCTTTCAATGAACGCCAAAACGACAAGATCGAAATAGTTTTAGTTGTAACTACATATAATCAAGTAATTCCTTGTATTGTTGTATATTAGTATGTTGTCGTTTATATAAAATTATACTATAAATAAATGCCGGACAGGGCTATCCATACCAAACAGGCTTGGGGGGAGAGACCAAAGTAAGAGTAGCTCAGCTAGAGAGTCCTCTACTTGACCCTCTGAATCAGCAGACGGAACGGATACAATAGAAATATCTATCAAGTAGTAGTAATTTATACTACTTACACTACCTATCTGTACCTATAGATAATGACATCCCTAGTTTGTGATCCAATAAATATTTTTATTCTTTTTTATTAGGGATCGCGCAATGTACATGAGGCAGCACTTAGCTGAATGTGGAGTGTCTCAATGTTAATTGTAGGTATTAAATACTTAGAAAATAATGACATTGTCTGATGTTGAAATTTTATTTTCGTAATAAATTTTAGTTCTTACAAATAAACATCATTGTGGACACTGCTGCCGCGGTCGGAACCAATGCTCTTCTCTTGAAGAACCCCAGGTTTTCAGAAGGCCGGCAAGGAGCCTGGAAAGCCTCGGGTTTTGTGGATATCTATGGGCTAGTCTTCTACGTGCTCGTTTTACTCCTATCCTTAAAAACTGGATCTGCAATAAAAATATCGTCGGCTTACTGCAACAACTCATCAATTGAGATTTACAAAACTTTGAAAAATCAATTATTAATCACCTTGCAATATAGTTTTATTATTGAAAAATTAATGAATTAATTAATTTTATCAAAGTTTCTTAAATGTCAGTTATTGAGTTCTTGCAGTAATTATGCAAGGCAAAAGTTCATATTTCATCTAGAAACTTGTTCCCTGTTGATCTTAATGTTTAGTTTTGTTTTTAGTTTATTAACATCCACGAAGGCTGGCTGCAGCGCTAAAGTTCAACGTGAGGTCGCGTCGAGGCAGGTCGTGTGTGATACAGATATTAAGAGCGGGGACAGAGCAAAGGTCACAAGGTCACGGAATAGGCTTATTCGATTACTTTACTACGTGGGCCGTGTGGCATTACGAGGGTGTAGGTTAAACAACTGTGACGTCATTCAATGACAGTGAGACATTAGGAAGTCTAAAGCCCTATTAGAAGAAAATTTGCGTAATATTTTTATTAGGGCTCCTGAACTATAACTGTAAGGGACAGGAATAGGTAGTTCATATTTTTTTACGTAAAGGGGAGCAAACAAGCAGTCGGAGTCATTTTCATGACTACCCATGCCTATAGACATCCGCATAGAGATAAACAGATTCGGTGCCCTTCCACTTCCAACGGCCGTCGACTTACACGCCGCACGAAACGCGACAGCACAGCCGTTTACACCGGTATCGTGTAAGCAAGAGGTACCTCACCGTACCCCAATTCGGCTATATGCATGCAGCGTACCACCTCTTACTAAAACAACTGTAAGAAATTGGACTACACGCCCTTTGGATCTGCAAGGGAGCGTACATTTCCACTCACGTAAGTGAAGTTGGTAATTCGTGCCGGTGTCTGGCGTCCGTTTGTGCATCACTGATATTTCTCATCTCGATGAGCGGGCATCGCTGTACTCAATTGAAAATATTAAATATTCCTTTCATATTTTTCCCTTGTTGTACTTTGCTTAATATTGTGTACTGACTGTGATCGATGGGATAGTAATAATATAGCTTTGTACAAGCACCTCTTAAAATATGGAGCTGTCTTAATACAACATGGCCTTTGACCATAAAAATAATTAATTCCTTTTTTTCTGGTAACGAGTTATAAATAGCCTATTAAATATAAGTACATATCATACATAAGCAAACAATTTGATGTAGTCGTAATATTCGACCGTCGATGAGGGTGATGAGTGGCCGCTCCGATTATGGCACTCATCGAACGTACTGTATCAACTGGACTCATTAAATGTATGGGTGGATATAATGTAATATTTGAACAAATATGTAGTATCGAAAACCAAATATAAGTACTTGTAAGATGTAGTGCCACGCTGCATGCATGCTTGTAGCCGAATTGCACGACCGGGGAGGTACCTCTCGCTTACACGAGACCAGCGTAATGCGCTGTCGCGTTTCGTGCGGTGTTTAAGTAGCCGGTGGTCCATTGAGGTGAAAGGAGAAAGGAGGGCAGCGCATCTAAATAACCTCTACGTGGATGTCGATGGGCGTCGATAGTTATATAAATCCGACTGCTCGTTTGCCCCCTTATACTATAAATAAGAACCCTAAACCATGAAACACTAATTACAACAAAGTAAGACAAGTAATTTCCTTAAATGTCTTTGTAACTCGATCCAGCACAAACCACGCGGAAGGTCGTTCGTCAATCAGTGGCTTCTGCAGAGCTAAGCAATATTCCGAAATAGAATTGACTTTCATTTGTAGATGCGTAATTTATTCCTATTTTTTTCCCGCCAACCTTGAAAATGGAATTTATTTCTACCCTTACATCTGGCCGGGACGCCATCTTGATCTTCAAATGAAATATTTCGTCTAACCGGTGAACTGTTTGTTTTATATTTTAATTAAATAATATTCAAAAAGTTATAGTATATGGAGTTACTAGCTGCGCTCCGCGGCTTCACCCGCGCCAGTTTCGGTCCCATGGAAATATCGGGATGAAAGATAGAAGTTGGCTTATTCTCAGATCTACCCGCTACCCGATATGCACACAAAATTTCATGAGAATAGGTTTAGCCGTTTCAGACGGAAATTGTACGATGGGATGGTAACTAACATTGTAAAACGAGAATTTTATAGAGTACTAGCTGTTACCTGCGGTTTCGCTCGGGTTGTTTTTCGCGATAAAAAAGAGCCGATGGCACTCTTCAGTCCTTCAACTACTAAATACCACATCGCTTGGATGATCCGATTTGATGTGAAAGAAGGACAAACAAACGAACAAACAAACACACTTTCACATTTATAGATATAGAGATGTACTCGTTCGTTGGAACTTAGTGGTACTTGCTGCATATACACCGAATAGTGCTAACACGACGTAGGAATTAACTCTTAACATCGGCGTGAAATGGTTGTTATCAACCCTAGTTTTAGTTTTAGTTTTAGTTTTCCGGATAGCTTATCAAAATTGAAGGAAGAAGAATGCTTTGCAACCTCGGGTTTTGCAAAAAAATGCATTATAACTTTAATATTGCACATAAAACAGTATCAGTATCAACTATACTACTGAAATACAAGTGGCCACAAGCGGCTTAAATGGATGGATGGATTTCCTCAGATGGATGGAAATGTGATGCACATCTTTCTCATCCCAAGTTGGATCATTCAAATGTGTTAAATACTTTACGAATTGCGACAGCATAGACGTAACCTCCGGAATTGTGTCGAAGAAAAAGGCCGCCATGCCTACTCTTTGAGAATCTACCTATTTCAATAATCACTTATTACTTACTGTACTTACTATTACTATTACCGTACTTATTTGTCACTTTACTGTAATATCATAATGTGATGACATTATGATATTGAACTAAAATAAAAGTAAACAACTACCAGCCTACTGGCTCAATAGGCAGGAGGGGTGAAAGAAAACAAAATTCCAACTCAATCGAGCTGGCATCATCGAGATTAGGCATCAAGACTTGAAAAGTTTGGTTCAGCTGATATATTATCTATTACCTAGACTTTAAGTAGGGGAGAGCGGGGCTAAAAGTTACCGGGGTAAGTTGTTCCGAATGAAATAGCTTCATGACTAAAAGAGATAAATATATTTAGTTAACACTTCGTGAAATGGAACAATGGAGCGCACTGACGGCAGCCATATTAATATGGCCAGTGGCAATCGGTATATCGGAAAGGACGTTCATGTGTCGCAGATCCACGTAAGTAAATATTTTATTCTTATTTCTTTTTGGTATATATAATTGTTGTTAAGTAATTAGTGTTTAGTTTTTTGATTAGTTCGTACAAAAAATGATCAAGCAACATATTCACTATTCTAAAATCGCAAACGTTTCGTCACTTACCCTATAACTTGTTTTTTTTTTGCCACATGCTATTGGGGCTAGATGTTCCTTTTTTGTGGGGCACGTTGTGACCTCGGAACAACTTGCCCCAATCTGCTTGTACCAATGATTTAGTAAAAATATTTTTTTTTCTTTCACAGTATGCGGACTTATTCCCGAAAAACTACATGCGGTTCCGTATCTAGGGAGTTATTGCAAAGGGCTGCAGACGCAGTTATCAAAGACGGCCGTAAAATAAAGACTGTTACAAAAGACAATGCCCCTGAAACTGAACGACAAATTTTGGAACAGCCAGGGCCATCAGGGTTCGTAAATTATTCACTATCATCGGGTGCTATCCAAGAAATTAGAGAAAATGACAATTTTTCCCCAGAAGCAATCCATCCGTTCCCAAAAGCACCGCCAAGAAGTGGCCAAATCATTAGACGTCTCAGAAAATCCGCTATTTTAACAGATACCCCAGAGAAAGAAGCACTAGCTGAAGAACAAAGCAAGAAAAGAAAATTAAGCGTTGATAATAAAGAACAAAAAAATACAAAGGAAAGGGAAAAGGGAAAGGGAAAGGCAAAAAAAAGCAGATAGTATATAAGGAGATGAAAAGAAAACACTAAAAGGAAAAGAGAAAACTGTTAAACGAAAAATTCTACAATTAAGCAGCGAAAGTTCTGAGGATGAAGACAAAAGTTTAGAATATTATTACTTAGTCTGCTTTGACCCCTACTCTAACTCAAGTTCTGGCGAAGAGTGTGTTCAGTGTCAAGACTGCAAGAACTGGGCCCATTCTAGATGCAGAAAAGTTCGTGGAGTTTTAACATTCATTTGTCCAAACTGTGACTCGGATGAATCTTGTAATAAATGATGTTTGAATAAGTGTCGCAATTACCTACTATTTAAGTCTGTTGTATTTGACTAAACCAAATTTTAAATGCTGATTAGTTATACATGCTGTTAATTACTTTGTAACGATCACTACCGTTAAGTACATAAATATTAAGAAATGTAACAACATAAAAATGTTTAATTTAGAGAAAATTTAAGAAAAAATAATGATTATTATTAAGAAGATATTGTTGATTAGTATTTAAATATATGTTTGGATAAGCTTAAACTAGTATTTTATGCACATTATACCCTAAGAACCTCCTCTTAACAACTTGCCCCAGCCTGTTAACAACTAGCCCCAAGCCGGGGCAAGTTGTTACTTTCCGCCTTTAGTTTTATTAACATTAATTAACAAAAAATCTAACATATTACGAACATAAACCCATTCATTATATAAAGTCTACATATATTCTTAAACTTTCCTTGCATAATACCAAAGCTAGGCCAAGTATTTTTTTAAGAAACTGAAGTTAACTAAAAAACGGAACTTTTAGCCCCGCTCTCCCCTACTATAAACTAGCGCCATGCCCATGCCAGACACTAATAGATAGTAATAACCAAGTCGAGAATCGAATACCAACTATTTAATCCATTATTTATAGCTCTTAATAAATATGTAATATGTAGTAACATATTAGTAAACCAACAAGATATATTAGCAATCCGGTTCACACAAAAACGTTGTTAGTTGAAAATTATTGCCGAACGCAAGTTTTACATAAAAACTATATAAATACCAATTTAAATATCTACAATGAAAAACACCCACAGCTTATAGCGGTTCAGATAAAGCAGAAACCACATATTATAAAATCCGTTTCAATCCAACAAAATCGGCAAGGTAAAATTTATTTAAATACCAAATCATTTCGAATTAGCAACATATTAATTTCGAATTCCGATTTTTACCGATCCGATTGTTTCCAGGAATCGATTATTTATAAAACGATTGTAATAAGATACTTCTGTTTCAATGTTTTTTTTATTTGATTGCGTTATTATGTTCGAAATGTTAAAAGGATTTGAATAGTTGATTTGAGTGGTTTCTCGTAAATGTTACTTGTAAATTAATAAATGTTTCGTTTAGGAGTGGATTAGTATTATTTACTTTCAGTCATTATTACAATCAGGGATATTACTGACATTATAGGTATATTATAAGAGATTTTAATTGCGTAATGATTGCAGTCTTTTTTCAAAATTGACTATATTCACTTATTCGGGCTAGTCACTGGCACATCCACATTGTATAAGACGTGAACTACACCATTTCTAACATGGTATTACATGCTACTTAAGATTAGCTACGGCACTACAGACCAGACCAGACAGAACTACATATGACTACAACAGAGCTACATCAGACTAACACGGCAGTACAGAACATTTAAATAGAACTACAGAAGACTAAAAAAGAGCTACACCAGACTAACGTGTCAGTACACACTATTTAAACAGAACTAAAGAAGACTACAACAAAGCTAAACAAAAATAATACGACACTACAAACCACTTAAACAGAACTACATAAGACAATAATAGAGCTACACAAGACTAGCAGGGAACTGCAGAATAGTTGAACAGAACTACGAAAGACTACCACAGATATATACAAGACTAGCATGAAAGTACAGAACACTTGAATCGAACTACTGAAGACTAGCACAGAACAACAAGCCAAGCAAGACTAGGTCATCGTAACGTGTTGTTTTTGATATTTATTGAGCAGTAAAGCGAGGCTTGTATTTTTACAAATATTCCTCAAAACGGAAATGTAATGAGCATTCCTGGGGTGGTTTATGAATGTGGTCACCCTCGTCCCGGGAGACGCGGTCAGGCTGTCTAATGTGCCACAGTCATGCACTAATGTTTAGAAAACAAATCAAAATTGTATAACTAACAGGTAGGTACATATTTGTACAGCGTGTAATTCGCTTTTTAAAGCGCTGGATTATATGCCGAGTGGTTGCAGGTATACTTCTGTCCGTTATTTCTAAAATCTAACGATGTAAATATACGTATATATACGATATAAGAAGTAGGTATTATAGTAAACGAGACGCACTTACAGAGATCACTACCCCAGCACTACCCCGCGGGGGTAGTACTTATGGGTAGTCGAATTAATATTCGACTTCTTCTTTTTTCTTGTCGATGGCACAATATAAGATTTGACTGATTTGCAAGTACGAGAGATAAGTAAGGTAGTGCACTTATTAGAAAAGTAGATTGATGATTTGATGAAAAGTAGATGGTTCTATATTATATTAATTCATAATGTTGCATAAGTAATGTAATAAAATGGGACGCAGTTTTAAAGACCAGATAAAAGGAAAAGAGAAGAGAAGAGAGAGAAGTTAATGCACAAAAGAAAAGAATGGCAACCGCAGCACACACAAGAGCCTCTTAAATCAATGATACCAATGATGACGGCTTTCTGTCGCATTTCGTGTGGCTTGTGAGTTTACGATGGACCACTTAAGGAAGGAGAAGGAAAGAGGACAAACACACAACTCTTAGGAACAACTATGAATATGGTCGTGGGTTGTCAGTTGGCACCATCATCATCAGCCTATTGCAGTCCACTGTTGGACATCTCTCCCATAGCACGCCCACTCGATCTTCGGCTCTCCTTTCCTACTTCTTGCCCACAGCTCTGCGTACGTCGCTCCATCTAGTCACAGGTCCTACACTACGTCTGCCGGTACGCGGTCTCTCTGGAACCAGTCGACCCCAACGATCATCGGTTCAGCGGCAGATATGACTGGGTATGGTAGTAGTATGGTATGGTAGTACTATGGTAAATATAATTAATTACCAATTATTTGAAACTTGCCCAAAACATATAACCACTTATGTAAAGTAAATAAAAAGACAGTCAGTTGTACAAACTGGTGTGGTCATGTCATTTTTATGGTGGCACGGTTTTATTTGCGTTTCGCGAATTAATTAACATAATTGGCTGCGCAAGTGACGCGTGACGGACGGACCAAACATTTGCGTATGTAGATAATTATCGAACTTGAAATTACTTGTTTTTAAGGTTCCGTACCCAAAGGGAACTGTAGGAGATCAGGACTACCCATAAAGATCCCCATAAATGTACGATGGGTTGTCCTCCTTTCTTCCCACTTCTCCATGGGTGACCCGAAGCTTATACGCCAAGAACAGCACGAGCTATCCCAGCCTCATTCAACTGGCAGCATGGCACTACCTGTGTTACTATCTATCTATCTATCGATCCTTAGTCTGTGAATTATTGGATTATTGGATACCCAGAATAATTTTACTTTACTTTATGCACTTGGACATTTGGCAGATAATGTATTTCTCTTCCCGCTTTGTATCATTGAAAAAACTATTACAAACTTATTTATACCAAATACATGTAGTTTGTTTGTCAACTTATGTGTGCTGTAATGTTCGTAACTCATGCTGGTACGGAACCCTCGATGTGCGTGTCGAACTCGCGCTTGGCTGGTTTTTTTAACCCCCGGCACGCCTGGTACGGCTCTACAGACCCGCTGGTTACCGCACACACTTCTCTGTGGTATTTTGCGGTATGCTCGGTATTTCCGTTACGATACATATTTGGAATCTACAAGAACGTATTATTTTTTGAAATGCATACCTATCATCATCATCATCATCATCATCATCATCATCATCAAGCCCACTGCTTATACCACCACTCCACTTAGGGTCAATTCACAACAAAAGCGCGGCGAAGGGCAGCGAAGCGGAGCGCAGTTTATGTGTCATATGAATTTCAACTTTATATTAATTACTATAATACTTATTATCGCATGACAAACTCGAACGAGACGCGCGGATTCCCGCGACTGCTCGAGCAGTAAAAATAAATCTATAAGATTTTGAATATTTTTCTTTTGGCGCGCTTTGGAGAAATTATGAGGGTTTTTTACGATTGGTAATGAATTCTAGTAAAAGGTAGTGCCACGCTGCATGCATGCATGTAGACGAATTGGGCTGGCGCGACCGAGAACGTACCTCTCGCTTACATGATACCGGCGTAAAGTGATAGTTGTTCTGCCGCGTTTCCTGCGGTGTGCAAGTAGCCGGTGGCCCATGTAAGAGGGTGGAGGAAGGAGGGAAGTATGTCTATGGGCGTCCGTTGTCGGCAAAATGGCTCCGACAGCTCATTTGCCACATTATACTATAAAAAACATCAAGATCCCAAAGACGAGGTCATTGAAGTCAATAATTTACAGTAACATTCATTGATAGAGATCCGTCTATCTTCTGATATGTTACGACAAAAACTATAATTTCTCAAGTCCTTTCATTCACACGCGTTTTTTTTTATCAAAACTGTCATTTTTAAGTATTTAAGAGATTAAGTATGTAATTAAAATATTAATAAACTAATAAATAACGTTAATTAGCGAGAAAAATATTAAATTGATAATAAAAATCACTGGCTACGATCAATTTGCCAAGATTATTTGGCAAATATTTGTATATTTTATAATTATTAAAACATTGATTGATTGTAGAGTATTTTCACGATACTTTTAATTATCTAAGTTTTAAACACGTTTTTGCAGTTTTTTTTTATAAACTGGCTGTCCCGCTGTTGCATTGGCGTAATACCCGAGGGCATTTTTTTGGAAAAAAGATATTTTTATTTTAATTAATAATTTTTAAATTGTACTTGCTTGACTCAACCTGTATCCCACTTTGTTTATAACAAAATATACTCATTTGAACCAACGTTTTGCCAACAGTTAGTATTGGATGGTGTAATTCGCCATTTATCACCTTTATCGGTTGTCAAAAGGCTCCGACTGCTCAATTGCTCTGTGCTATACAAACAATGAAATTTCATTTTTACTAGGTTTTATTTTTTTTGTATGTTTCGTCCTTATGGACAGGCTAGGATCATAAGACCATACAGTCTCTTCTTCAATCATTTGTTTAGTATATTTAATTACATTATCTTAGTCTTAGTTAATTACATTATCGTAGTATTAGTAAGAGGTAGTGCCACACTGCATGCTTGCATGCAGTCGAATTGGGTCGGCACGACCGGGGAGGTACCTCTTGTTTACGTAAGACCGGCGTAAAGCGACAGCGTTGCTGTCGCGTTTCGTGCGGTGTGTAAGTAGCCGAAGGCCCATGGCCCATGGGAGAAAGGAGGGCAGCGCATCTGCAGTCTCTATGCGGATGTCTGTGGGCGTCGGTAGTCATGAAAATAGCTCCGACTGCTCGTTTGCCCCCTTATACCATAATAAAAAAAAAATAGTTATTGGGTTTTGGCAAGTCTTTTATTTTATAATGGCAGCCAAGAGAGCATGGCTTCTTGGCAATGTATTTTATATGAATAACTCAATCTGAGAAAAACTAAAATATATTATATAACAATTATCAATAAATAAAACGAAGAAAACATAATTAAACACACATGTTTATGTTGCTTATAAAATATAAATTAATAAAGTATTAATATGTCTGTAATGTGTCGCCCTATAATATATGACTACATATACATTATAATATATGAATATATGAGTATAATTAACAGTTGTACATGACCATCATATATATATGATGGATGGCTATATTATTAATATAACTCTGGCGTGATCATTTTAGATATAACTCTTGTATATTATGTTAATTGTTTATATTGAGTCATTATTCATCAATGTTGTGTATGTGTGAGATAGATTGGTAGATTAGTCTTTTTTATAGTAGTAGGGAGCAAACGAGCAATCGGAGCCATTTTCATGACTACGGACACCCATAGTCATCCGCATATAGGTTATACAGACACGTTGCCCTCTTTCCTCCGCCTCCCTCCATGGACTACCGGCTACTTCACACCGCGCGAAACGCGACAGCACAGCTGTCACTACTCACTTTACGCCGGTCTCGTGTAAGCGAGAGGTACCTCCCCGGTCGCGCCGGCCCGATTCGGCTGCATGCATTTTTATAACATAGAGATACAATTTGTAATAAAACTATTTTACAGATATTTTACAGCAAAAGTGAGACAAACCAGCAGCAAGTATAGAGGGGACAAACTCGCAGTTGGAGACCATTTGGTGACTGCGATCGTTAACACCCGCGGTTAAAGATCATGACGTTGACCTCTTTCACTCCAATCCCATCAAAGGGCCACCGGCTACTCACAAATCAACGCAATATAGCATGACACTGCTAATAATTTAATGTTAAGGTTTGCCAAAGATCGATGGAGCGCAGTCTTTTAGGTGTCA
Source organism: Calycopis cecrops (assembly GCA_001625245.1). NCBI lineage: Eukaryota > Metazoa > Arthropoda > Insecta > Lepidoptera > Lycaenidae > Calycopis > Calycopis cecrops. The sequence goes on along the minus strand of LUGF01007302.1, from coordinate 66,815 downwards.
AGTTATTGGACAGAATCCGAAACACCGAACTGCGCTCCCGCACAAAAATCGCTAATCTCTCAAAGCCGCGGAGCTCAAATGGAGCTGTCTGGACATGTCTGCCGCAGACCTGACGAGTCTTGGGCAAAAATTATCACTTTATGGGACCCAGACTCAAAGACGTGACGCGGCAGACCAAAAAGGAGATCGCTAGATGACCTCGTCGTATACCTGCCTCATTGGCGTGATGCAGCTCTGAACGGAGAAAAATGGAAAAAATGGAGGCCTTTGCCCAACTTTGGGACACATAATGTGCTTTATATAATAATATAATAATAATAGTTGATCTGTGTCCTTTTGTATTAAAAACTAGCACACGCCCTTAACTTCGTTTACGTGAATGCAGTTTTTACCACAGTCGGTTGAAAAGTAACCCATAGCCTCCTTTGCTAAATGGACTAACTAATGCTGAAATAATTATTCAAATCGGAGCAGTAATTCTAGAGATGAGCGGATACAAACAAACAAAAAGACAAACCCTCAGCTTTATATTATTAGTATATCTTTTAATAAGACGTAGTAAAATAGGCATATTAAACTGTATGAGGTGATCGGGTAAGTAGTCAAGTGGCTACGTTGTAGGGTATTGTGCGGTTTGCAAAGATTTACGCCTAACTAATAAAAGAGCATCACGTAGCTACCTAATACGAAAATAATAGGTTCATCTGACCGCAAGGTCACCCGAAGCTGAGGTCATTGCCACCTGGCGATTCGCGAGTCTATGACAGAATCTGTACAGTCAGCGTCAAAAGTGGCTGAAGAAATTCAGATTGTAAGCATCTGTATGGTATTTTTTGAGCTAATTTGTTGAAGCTCTAATAGTTATAGTACTGTAGGCAAATCTGGGCAAATCTTATTTTATTTAATACTAGCTGCGCCCCGCAGTTTTACCGCGTAGGAATTTTTTTCGGGTTAAAAAATATCCTATATGTTAATCCTAATTACTCTCTATGTGTGTGCCGAATTTCATAAAATCCGTTTAGAAGTTTTTGCTTGAAGGAGTAACAAACCAACAAACATACAAACAAACATACAAACTTTCGCATTAGGGCACATAGGATTAGGATTAGGATATTAGGATTAGGAATAGGAATTAGGATAGATATACCAACAGTTGTACAATTAGAAAAAAAATATATAGGTATACCTAACTGAAATTTATCATTGGCTCATAATTGTAAACTTAGGCGTATACAGCATTGGTTATATCAGACAAGCACGACATCCGCATGCTTAATGGACGTGCAAAGTGCCCTCCTTAACCCCCATCTCGTCCAATGGACCGGCTACTCATACACACAAAACGCGATAATCATGACAAAAATCTTCTCCAATTGAACAGCTGTGCAACAATAGCACTCTAACTAGAAGTACTCTATTGGTGTTTTTTTTTATAGTCTATGGAGAACCGACCAGTCGGAGCCATTTTAAGACTACCGACGCCCATAGACATACGCATAAAGGTTATACAGATGCGTTTCCCTCTTTCCTCCTCCCACCTACATAGGCCTCATCCTACTGGTGCCCCCTTCATAGGCCATCTGAATCTGCTAAGACTTTTGATGCTGACTGTACCTACTTTCTTATATTTCAAAACAATTTATGGTAGTGTGTATACTTTTCCAAGATAGTAAAAGCCACTAAGAGCGAAAAAATGTTTTGTATTAGATTTCTTTAACTTTTTATGAGATAGTGTCACTCTCCATTGCAGCTGAATTCGGCCGGCTCGACACCGGCATAAAGCAACAGCTGTATGTAAGTTTTCGGTGGTAGCAGGAAACGCATCTGTATAAACTCCATGGGAATATCTTTGGGCCGACGATATACTTACTACTTATTTCCACTATCGATTAATTTAAATTACATATTATGCAATATTTTATGTAATCTAAATTAATAAAAAGTAGAAATATTATAAAAAGTATATAAATATCCAGTGGCCCATGGTGGATGGAGGGATAAGGAGGACAACGCATCTACGCGGATCTCCGTGGGTGTGGGTAGGTACTCGGTAGTCATGAAATTGCCTCCGACTCCTCTTTTGTCCCCCTATACTTTAAAAAGAACTTACAAGTTTATTATTTATTTATAAAACGGTTCAAATCGTTGCCTCAACGATTTGCAAGAGCACCAACTCGATTTCAAACGAAACAAGAATCATCGAGGAATCCAAAAAAGTTCAAAACGGACCGAACAAATTAATGATTCCATACTAATAAAATTATGTTCATTTAGTTCCCAACCATTTACACGACATGTATATTTTTTTTGGCGGCAATTTTGGGGTTCTTTAGGCTAACTCATATATGTATTTATAAACAATTAACTCTTTTATTTTGGGATAAACTTAATTTAATTTTACATTTTTTTTTTAAGTTTCCGAAGGCAAACGAACAGTTGAAGCCTTAACTACTGCGGCCCATAGACATCCGCAAAATCTGAGGTTTTGCTTTCCTTTGCGATAAATATAAATCCCAGATAGTTATATTTTATAAAGAACCCAAGTCGAGACGGTTCCGCAATAGAGAGTCGTATAGAGTGCCAGCTGGTCCTACAATGATTGGAAAAAGCATAGATTATGTCATTTAGACACAGTATTGCTTTATTGGGAATTAAAAGAAAAAAATGTGTATAAAATTCATACACGGTAAAAGTAAAATCTTATAAAACTGTCTAATGTGTAAATCTTATAAAAGATGTCCAGTCTATTTGTCTAATTTTTGTTTTTTGTAATCACAACATCACTGTACAAAAAACCTAATTAAAAAATACGAAATTTAATTTATTTCCTACATAAGTGCGAAATAAACGCGCCAAATATCAAATATGATTGTAATTACGCACACAAAGGTTTTAATCAATCAAGCCGTACGGAACCACAACCAATGACCCTTCTTTTTAATAGTCCATTACCAGTCATTATGTTCAAATTGTTGTGTGGCAACCCCAGACGGCGTCATGCTGGCAACCATCTTTTTGTTAAAAACACAAACCGACCAAATTAAGTGCAACCCCATTTAATCCGATTAATACTCGCTTATTGAAACACATAAAGAATATTTAAATTAATCGCGTTCGACGCTGATGATACAATCTGTGCAAATTACATTGTCAATTTACCGCGAGCGTTTCTTGAAGGCTTTAACGATTTTTAAAATGATAGGGTTATACCGGGTAATGCTTTATATGAGAGCTATGTATGAGATGCTCAGGCCTGGACGATTAAATTGATTGCAAGTTGTAATTATTACCAGTAAAGGTGTTTATTGCGGGAATACTAGTTTCGCTGCAACAGCCCAACAGTACAGCTATGAACATTCCCTATTTTTTTCCCTTTGCTATTAATTCTTTTTGTTTTTTTTTTATAGTATAAAGAGTATAGAGAGTAAACGAGAAATTGGAGCTATTTTCATGACTACCGACGTCCATAGACATACGCATAAAGGCTATACAGATGCCTTGACCTTCTTCCTCCTCCTCTCTCTCTGTGGGCCACGGTATGTAAGTACATACCACACGAAACGCGACAGCACATCTGTCACTTCACGCTGGTTTCGTGTAATAGAGAGGTTGTGACCTCCCCGGTCGTGCCGGCCCAATTTGGCTACATACATGCCTGCAGCGTGGCACTACTTCTATTTCCATTCCTCTTACGCAGTATAATTATTTATCGCAGTAAAGGTGTTTTAAATGGCTAAAATACTAGTCTCACCGTAACAGCCCAGCACCAATACATCTATGGACATTCCTCATTTTTTTGCCTTTTTAATTCGTGGATATAGAAATTTAATGTTCATATTAATATGTGTGACAGGGGACATTTAATAATTATGTTAATATTAAAGTTATCGTTTATCATCGCGATGTTCATAATTATATGATTTTATCTTGTTAATGAAATGGATAAAATGTTAATGATTGTCAGGTCAATTTGTATTCTCGCTTTGGTGAGCAGTTCGTGGCGTGGAAAAACCCTGCGGACAAAACTCATAGGTTATTGATATAGGCATAAGGTAAATGTAGGGCTTTTGTATCTAGCTTTCTTTTTAGGTGCATAACATTTATACAATAAGAAAGATAGATAGATGAAAGTCACGCCTGGCAGTGTTCGGACCTTGTCCCGCTTGGTATGTGGTGTCACATTTGTGGAGTTTGATCCATGCTTGGATCTTCCTTGCTAAGCCAAGTTTCTACCCACTGAGGTACCGCTTAATTCATCCAGTGCTTCTCAGTACTGTCAACAGACGGGTTACTTTAGTAAATATCGAACGCTTTTCACGAAAATTTCCCAAGCCGGCGATAACAGGAGTGCGCCGAAACAAAAGAAGGGTGAAGCCATTAAGCGACGCGGCGCTGCGGCGTTGGATCGCTTTTATTCCCTGATTTATCAATGAGGTGCCAAAACGCGAGGCCGTCGCAGTCGAGAAAATACGCAGTCAGTAATCATACTTCGAGCCTTATTGTGATATGTGCCCAGCAGAAAAATATAGCTAAAGCATGTGCTTGATCATTTTGTAATTTATTTTGTTTGTTATTTTTTTATCGACAATTAACGCGTCATCTTCATGCCATGAGCAATGATCTTAGACCAAACATTCATCATAAAGCGTAAATGAAAAGCCGTGCGCGTCTCAGCACATTCTCTTATCTCCGATAACACCTACACAGATGATGTTCTACACCCACGCCGGCCCTAATTACATAATTCTTATCTCCCCCCATTGATAACTGATTACTTCCACCGCATTAACCCCGAGACCCTATTCTAAAGGCTTAGCTCTTTATCGTATTTATAAATAAATTTGCTTATAAATCTTACGATTTCGGCGTGAAAATTTTGGCTAAAATATTTCGTGGTTTGGCTTGGAATTATGAGTTCGCTAATGCACCTTCCTTATCATGACAATCATCATTATCGACGTCAATCTTGTTTATATATGTATGATTACAAATAAAATGCGCGTTAGATTTTATATGATAGTTAAAGTCATGCTGAGCGAGCAATATCTTGGAATACAGATACTTCAGATAACATAATGTTATTCATCATATTTATATCTACTGACGAGAGAGAGTATGCTACCTATACGAGTACAATATAAAAGGAATGTCCATATATAGGCCATTTGATTGCGTAAATGAAGAGTTGTCCCCTATCCATACTAATATTATAAATGCGATAGTGTGTTTGTTTGATTCTTTGTCCTTCTTTCACATCAAATCGGATCAACGGATCGATATGATGTTTAGTATGGAGGTAGTTGAAGGACTGAAGAGTGCCATTTTTTTTCTACTGAGTGAGCGAAGCCGTGAGTAACAGCTAGTATTGAGATATATGTATATTGTAAATGTGTCACATTTAATGTGACTATAAAAACAATTTCAGCGCTGCATTTTGTATTCACCAACTAACTGAAGACACAGAATAAGTATATTCCTATTTAGCTAGACTATGCTACTAAGTTGATGTGACCTAAACCTAAGTGGGTTCGCGGCCATTTCAAATCTCCCAGCACACAGCTTGAGACGTACTTAGTCACCCTATATTTAACAATCAAATGAAAAATCCACAAGAAACGTGAGAAGTTGGCCCTGTGTGGGCTTGCTGTATAAACTTAATAAACGAAAATCATAAAAGTATTAATTCCCCGATTCGTAAAATCAAACCGGATCATCGGAGATACAACTTTATTGTTTCGTTGAACGCCCGTCAGTGTATCCAATAGCGAACAGCAATTAATAATCTTTAGAAATTACTAATAACAATTAAAAGAGTTTACAAAGATCTCTTTCAGCACGAAACAAAGCCATTGCGAAAGTAAAAGCGTCGATGAATCTTCCAATTCTGCCTAAGTCATCATTGTACAAAAAATCTTTTCTAATACGCTCACAGAGTATAAGCGTCTGCTTTGTGTCGATCGTTGTACATTGCTGGTTTATTTCATTGATTGACTAAAGAAAAGATATGGTTCATTGCTTCCGTTCCATTGTGATATAATACTTTCAATAATGATATCACCATCAGTAACGTAGAATAGTCAAGTGTAAGGCATAATGTTTTGTATAAAAATGAACCTAATTCATTGACTGGCCACGTTTTATTTTAGTGGAATGGCCAGAGTAGTACCACACATTACCACTTACTTTCTTCTTGTTGATTAATATTTGAGAGTACTACTCATAATCGTAGTAGCGACTGCTTATATACAATTATCTGATCAAAAATAGGCCTGCAACAGTATTACGTTAACAAACAGCAATGGACGATGCGACACTCTGCCGAATCGATTTCTCGCGTAATTTTGGTGCGGTGGGTATCAATATTCGTGACTGGAGTGAAAATACCCAGTCATTGAAGATGAGAATTTGTTTCGTTTCAAACTTGTTTAAAAGATTGTTATAAATATGTTCGTATTTTTTATTCTCTTTAAAACTTACTGGTACTAGGTAATGGCTGCTTTTATGTGTGTGATGTGATTACTTCTAAACTATTTGCGGTTTGGTAAATCTGATAAACGTCTAGTATGATCATAGTAGACTATTTTATCATGTTTTTTTATCTGTTTTATGCGTTGAGATGTAAGACATTATTTATTATATTATTTAGAGATACAGCGGCCCTTCCGTGGTCTAAATCCTCATTATCTTCCTTTTTCTATTGACTGCTTAATATATGATGATTTCAATGAATGCCGAGACTGGCCCATCATGCTTCGGCAATAGATCGACTATTTTTTGGATACACATCTTCATTAGCAAGATCTCAGTGCAAGAGTCATCACTTTCATTATGGAAGGATTTTGCTTCCAACACTATAATTGGGATTTACTAGATTTAGGAGCTTTTGCGTTAATATAGACACTCCTGGCTATGGCGAACCCGATCTACAATACATGCCCTTCTGACAAGGTTCAATGCCTTCGCTTTGCAGCAATCTTCGACTTATTAAAACCGCCAGAGCACAGGATTTAGCCCTACTGAAAAAAAAACATTAAAACATCCACGTATTTTATTAAATTTATACCCCGGCCCATTCAGCCTGGGTCCTACACACCCATCGTAAATAAACGTGTCATTCCGTTATTGATAGCCGTCTCTCTATTATTAATAATAGGGTCAGTGAGACCTCAGGTAGCTTTGGGTTTAGTTTTTGCCGTTTAATTTATGGCGTCGTACAAAAAAAGCACGGCCGTTGGAAGTTCTGTCGGTGCTGTTTTAGAACTTAAATGAAATGTTAGAATTAAGGATGCACATGGTGAGGTTAAGTTCTGTGTAACAATTGTAGGAGCTGATGTATTTGCTGCACCGCAGTCCATTAGGAATGGCAAGAGAGCTACCCCGGAGTTCTCTCGCTTTCATCTATGTATAGATCGATACATATAATAAATCTGCGTGTACATTGAATATATTTACGAAAAACTAATTGGGGGCGATGTTAAAATAGTGTTAGAACACTTTTTAATTTTTTTGTCTGTCCGTTTGTTCGTGCTAATCTCCGATTCTACGGGACGGATTCGAATGAAACTTTTTTTTTTTACTGGGATAAAATCGCTTATTCGGGAAATCGTAAATCGGCACACTGCAAGCAAACAATAACAAATCATTTTGATTATAATACGCGAATGAAGTCGGACGAATGAGCTATAATATCTAAGTGATTTGAAGCATCGGTATCCGTTGAGGGGATGAGAGAAAGTTCGCTCTTTTTTATGAGAAATTTTGAGAGAAATTTTGGTTGCATTAATGCTTAGGGCTATTAGTAGGTAGAAAAGGGCACTCCTCATATGTCCCTTTAAGTTATAAGAAAACCGGCCAAGTACGAGTTGGACTCGCACGATTGTTCGTTTCTCCCCTATGCCATAGAACATTTTTTATTCCTTTCTAATTAACTTGCTATTGATTTTATCTACTAATGATAGGTAACATTTCTAATTCGTGATTAATACTTAGAGTCACTGGCGTTATCGATACGAATCTGACGACCTCATATATTAAAATACTTGTAAGAAATCTATATACATACTATAGAAGGTAATTAACTATTTATAAGTAATTCTCCAGCACGCTCCGCGGCCTAAGGAATTTAGCGCCTTTGACTTATAAGTCGAAGGGGCTAAATTCGCCCGTTTGTCAATCAGTCTTAGCTCAATTGTGAGGGCGACATTGGGCTTATTCAACAAAACAATCTGCCTATTTATTTAATCAGCGATTATTTTGTTTATTTACTAGATTTATTGGGTCATATTTGTTATTTTGTCCCTAATTTAAAATATGATGTACATAGCTTTACATTTTAGGCATCACCTCGTACAATTTTAAACTGTACCAGTGAGGCGAGGCGTGACCTTCTGATAAGGCGAGTCGTCATGCTATAATTCCTGTAGCTTAGATCATTTAGTGACGATCTAAAAAATATAGGGTATAAGAAACGAACAATCTGAGCCATTTTCACGACTTACATATCCGTTTAGATGTTATACAGACTCTGCTGTCACTTTAGGGTCAACTCACACCGAGACGCGACGCGGCTTTGATTTCGCGCTGCGCAGTGCGTAGCCGCGAGACACCTCGCGGCGCCGCGAGGCGCATCTTTCAATCGTACCATCAACGAGGCCTCGCTGCACAGCGAGACACCCCGCGGTGCAGCGGAACGTGTCTACTCGCCGCAGCTGACCGCCCCGCCCGCGCCCACCAGTAGTCTATCATTTGCAAGCCGCCACAGCGGCCTCAGGCTGCGCCTCGCAGCTCCGCGCTGCTTCGCGCGGCAACGCGAGACGCAGCACCGCTTTTACACGCCGCGCGTCACCGCTGCGTCGCGATATGTCGCGCTGCGCCGCGAGGCGTCTCGAGTAGTCTCGAGTATCTGAATTCTCACAATGAAATGTGTATCTTTTCGTTTAGTAAATAAAGTATATTTTGAGTCGCTCTATGTAAAATCTACGCGCAGCGTCGCGTCTCGGTGTGAGTTGACCCTTACGCCGATATCGTGTAAGCGGGAGGTGTCCCCGATCAGAGTGTACACCAGTCCTAAAAGCCCGGCTACACGTGTGTAAGACACCTCCTTTTGCGGACGCCTATGGGCGGCGGTAGGCACTAACACACTCGTTTGCGTCCTGTCTCATAAAAACAACTGTTCCTGAACTCAATGAACCCTATTCTAAAACAACGAAAATGACGTGAAATATGACAAGAATGTGATGAGCATTGGAAAGACGATAATTGGGAAGAGCTTAGTCACGGGCAGCGCCTGGGTCACGTTTTTTACTGTGGGCCTAAACACCGTGACCGCCGGGGCAGGCCTTAGCGCCGACAGGAATTGGGCCTTAAGGCCGCGCTACACTGGCAGATGAAATAAACAGATACTACATTAAAGTGATGGCTATCTAAGTGATCCTGTTGTGTTTAGAGCAGATTGGAAGTAGCTAGTGGCCCATTCAGGGATGTAGCGAAGAAGCAACGTACTAATTGACTTTGATTATTTCTTTTCTCTCCATAAGATAACAAACTAAATAACTTTAGTCCTCATTATGTCTTGATAGCAATAAGACGAAAAGACAGGTAAAGTTATTTAGTATTTTTGACTACTTAATGACTTCTTACAAGTGTAGATGCAAAGCCAGCAGTACCTGGGATTAAATGTTTAGTAAGATCCCTAAACTCGAAGACAGAATAGTCTTCACTAGTCCGATGGACATTCGGCCGTGTTTAATCATGCTGCCATCTGTATTAGGTCCATCCGAAAAAAAAAACTTAGTAGGAGGTGGTGATATATTTCTTTGCAGTCAAATTGCCCTGACGCGAGGTAGGTACCTCTACCCTACACGATGACTCCGTAAACTGCTATTCTATAGCGTTTCATGCATTTTGTTTTAGCTGATACATTCGCCGGCAAGAAGATAAGGCCTGCTTCACAACTAAGCAAATGTACTTTAAAACACACCTAACCAGTAAGTGCCCAACTATCTTACCGATTCTCACATAGATGCTTATTTATAAATACGTAATCATGATTATCAGTTCGAATTGGAGTTTATCGACTTTACTTCAATTATGTTCAAATAAATTACAATCAACAAAGTCTTTATTTTTCTACACATCTACGGCTGGATCTCTTCAAAATAGGATCATAACTGGTTTATTTATGCAGTACTAGCTGCGCCCCGCGGCTTCGCCCGCGTAAATTTCGATATCGTGGAAAATCATTCCATGGCATCCCTCAGGAACATTTTTTCGGGATAAAAGCTATCCTATGTT
>LUGF01007302.1:39654-52396 GCA_001625245.1 Calycopis cecrops | reverse complement strand
CAGTATCTTCGGCCGTGTTTAATCATGCTGCAATCTGTAACAGATCCATCCGGAAAAAATTACTTAGTAAGAGGTAGTGATATATATTATTGGAAATACCCCACACGCTAGCGCCGTAAACTGCTATGCTGTCGCGTATCATGAAGTTTGTTTTAGGTGATACGTTTGCGGGCAAAAAGATAAGGCCTGCTGCACAACTACGCAATTGTACTTTAAATCACACCTAAGAGTAAGTGCCCAACTAACTTCACAAGAGTTATAAAATTTAGTAAAATTACCCTTTGTTCTGATTGCAGTAGTCAAGCCTCAAAGTCCAAGCATTTTATTAACTCAATAGGGAACGTGCACGAAACATAGAGGCAGCACTTTCGCCACCCTAGTGATCATTTTAGGAATCACGTGCTAGCAAAACGCTAAGCAAATGACAATGACAATGACAGGTTGACAAATGTCAAATCATACGTGCAAACGAAAATTTGCTAGCATTCGGTTCACATTTCAGCCACTAGTTAGCGTGGCAATCTAGAAGCTTATATAGCTATTCCCTATATAAATATAAGATTTTTTTGACATTTGACTACAGTAACGTGGGGGAAGTGGGAGATAAGAAAAGTAATTGTGAGCCTTAAAGAAGTAAAACGGAATTTTCTCAATCTACCGATTCTCACATAGATGCTTATTTATAAATACGTAATCATGATTATCAGTTTGAATTGGAGTTTATCGACTTTACTTCAATTTTGTTCAAATAAATTGCATTCAACAATGTCTTTATTTTTCTACACATCTACGGCTGGATCTCTTCAAAATAGGATCATAACTGGTTTATTTATGCAGTATGTAGGTACAGCTATCGGACCTCACTTCTACAAAATTTACTTACGTCATTAACCTAAGATGGTAATAATATTTTTTTATTACGTACCTATACGTAATAATCTCTAAAATAAGCAAGAAATGACAAGGATTATTACCATAGACATACTAGTATCTTTTACACATTATTCTGTGGAAGTCCAATCAATACATCTCCAACGGAAACGAAACTCGTCAAACGACGAAAACGTACAATGTCTAGTTAACTTTAGTAATTTTCTACACAGAGGTACAAAATTATCTACAACATCATAAAATGGACTTTACAAACTGTTTGCAAAGGAATGTGAACTATGATGGCGTCGGTAGACAATCGATCGTCAATCGTACGTACTTCATGGCAGACATGGACGGACATCATAACAATATTCTTAACTAGCTGCGCCCCGCGGTTTCACCTGAATAAATTTCTATCCCCTGGAAAATAGAAAATCATCCCATGGCATCCCATAGAACATTTTTTCGGGATAAAAACTTTTCGGTGTTAATCCAATTTACCCCGAAGTTTGTGCCAAATTCCATGAAAAGTTCAGCAGTTTTTGCGCGAAGGAGTAACAAACAAACATACAAACTTTCGCTCTTATAATATTAGTTAAGTAGTAAGCTCTTGAGTACTACTTTGGTGCAGAGGTAGCTGGTAAGTAGCAATAATCATGTTCAATACTCGAGTCGGACCTGGAACTCACACCAAGCATTGGCTGCTTTTTGCAGAAGTTTTAAATGATAGTCAGGACTTTGGGAATTGATTCTGCGCCTTGAATTTTTTGGTAGAAAGGCGATCGCCTCATCAGCATAGCAGAATAATGAAAAAGAGTACAGTTCTTTGTCGGACCTGATGTACGAGTATCATGGGCGGCAGGTCGGGGCAGCTATACCCCACCCCTGGATGCTCTTAACGTTCTACTATATCCTAACTACTACTAAAAATCAGATTTGCCCCCTGGCTCCAAACCTGGATACGTACGCCCATGAAGAGTTTCCGGAGACCCATAAGCAGCGAGGGTTCCGCATAATTATTACACACATATCTGTTCATTATCAGGAAGTCAAAGCTATATTTTAGGCCTAACTAAGTGGGCAAGGCGAGGCTATACTGTATAAAAAAACATCTGGCAAAAAGGCAATTGAATTTCCTGTAATAAAACGACGTCGCCTTAACTCACGGGCAGACCGTCATGCGCAGTTAAGTTATAACAAATTGGAATGTTTATACAGTCGGCGTATTAACGTATCCACGTTAAAACGCGATGTGCCGTTTCGTCGCTCGCTGGGGAGCATCATTGTCAGCAAGTAAAAAGTAAAGAACATCATTGTCAAAGTAAGAAGTAGTGCCACACTGCATGCAGCCGAATTGGGCCGGCACGACCGGGGAGGGACCTCTCGCTTACACGAGGCGGCGTAGAGTGACAGCTGTGCTGACGCGTTTCGTGCGGTGTCCGTGAAGAGGGCAGAGTGTCTGTATATCCTCTATGGCTATGGGCGTCGGTAGTTATGAAAATGGCAACTGCTCGTTTTCTCTATACTAAAAAAAAGTAAGTAAGTAAAGCAAAGATCATAATTGTCAAAGTCTTGCTTGTTGCAGGGCATATTGCTGGTAGAACGGACAACCGTCGGCGAACACAGGTGCTCGAGCGATGGTCATGCTTCTTCCCTGACGACTTGATGAAGATCCCGGGTAGGCGCTTCAGCTAGAGCAGAGCAGAGGTATGATTCCAGTAGTGAACTTCTGTCACTGACTACGGAATAGTTAAGGACTAGCCGACCCGGAATAATCATGAATAGTTAGTCTGGGATCAATATTGTGCTTGTGAAAATTGCTGATCACATCTTGTAAAAGTAATCAAAGCTACTTGAGCTGAATTGTACAGCTTTCCGTTAGTGAAAGTACTTTCATGATATTTTTTTTAATTCTTTCATTACCTATTTCGGAAGATCATAATCATGCAATAGGGAACGTGCACGAAACATAGAGGCAGCACTTTCGCCGCCCTAGTGATCAGTTTGGGAATTAAGTGCTAGCAAAATACTACGCAAAAGACAATGACAATGACAAGTTGACATATGTCATATCATACGTACAAACGAAAACTTGCTAGCATTCGGTTCACATTTCAGCCACTTGTCAACGTGGCAGTCTAGAAGCTTATTCCCTATAAACAAAGTGACCTACCTCCTTTACATGTACCTCCTAGTATAGATATTATACTTATATTTATTTTAAAGCAGTTTTACTGTCAGTAATCATTAATTTTACTGTCGTACTTGATCTCTTGATAAAAAAACCAAACATTTTTTATTACGGTCGAATTACGACCCCCGCTAACATGTTACAAATACATAATAACGTTTATTTATTGTCGTGTTATTCCAAAGTGCATCTTTGTTAAATAACTCGGACAGTTTACATTGGATGTTTACATAAATTGTCAGATAAATAGAGTTTTTATTACTTAATACCAGAGTCTTCCCGGTCGTGACAACTGCTTACAGATGTAAAGTAATTGGTCGACTTTCGACCATAATTTGATATTCGACTTTCATGATTTAAAAATACTTTTGTCATTTTGTAGAGAAGAGGTAGTGCCACGCTACTTGCATTTCTCTGAATTGCCCATGGAGGTGCGAGAGCATAACATCTGTATAACCTATGGTAGTGGGCGTCGGTAATCATAAAAATGGCGTCAACTGCTCGTTCGTATTACAATAAAAAAACTCAATTGCTTGTTTATAGACGCATTGCGTTTCCCGGGGTTCCTTGGCTGGATTACCATGATTTTTTACAACACCATAAATTGTGTTTATAAAGTCGGCTGCGACCGAAGTGTTTGCCCGTGCGGCTGACCACACGCAAACGCTTCTTGCTCGCTACAAGCAAATAAACAAGCGAATCGGCCCATTTGACCAATAACATCTTATTCGCGAATGCCCCGCGACGCCATAACGTTTTTATACACACTTAACAAGAAGTTTTCGACGTGTTTTAACTACAATAAGCAGTAAAAGTAATCGCCTATTGTTCCGGATCGCTCCGGGCATTTCAGACATATTGCGAGCATGGATATATAGACGCTAGGTGCGACATGTCCATAATCTATATTTCCTACTAAGCGTAGTGAACTCTATCTCAAAACACATCTCACATGTCACAAAACAACACAAACAAACACAAATTTTTGAGTCAATTTTTTTATAATTATTATTTTTGCTTGTAATCTTTGTCTGTGCCTAAAAATAATAATAAATTTTATCCAAATATTTCTATTTACTTTAACATGACAGAGTAATAAAAATACACACAAACTTACATTTCCAATGTCTGTAAGAAATTGCTGAATGTTGTATGTTTTACACTGCTATTATTGCTAATGATTAGTAATGTTGCTACGCATTTTGATATTTTTTATCAGATTGTATGTAGGAAGTACCCTAAAGGATAAATTTGATACATTATTAATCAGCTTTAAGATTTCATTTAACATTTTCCCAAACCTTTGTAAAAAAGTAAATCCGTATTATATTTTTAACTTTTTTATAACGGCTTGTTTATAATACTCCTATTTCATTAAACTGTTCCCCGAAGTCCCATTACGCTCTGTCCTCCCGCCCTTAAATTATAAAGTGGTATTGCATAAAAAATACGCTTAGGCTAAACTGTGCTCGGCTGTTTTCATCGCATTTTCCAGATTTAAGATCATTAACTGTAAAGTTCCATAATATGTTTATTGTGAATGTAATTGTTAGTTTGTTACGCTTTTACGCCATAACTACTTAACCGATGATCATGACACTTTGTGATGACACATTTTCATACAGGTATTAAAAAATATAATATACTTTTTATTAAAAATAAGCCGTATGTAAAAGCTAGTAATTAATAAAATAATAGATATAGTATTAATTGGTAGGTATAACAGCTTTTAGTTCCATATGCCATAACCATGGATCTAGCTTAAATGCCTAGCAATAAAGTTATGCGGATATCTGTATGCGAAAGTAGACAAATGCCTTAGTAGACATAGAATAACTTTATCCAAGTAATAACCTAGTAATAATCACACACATCGTCTGTCAAATTCCATACTTTTATGTATTTTTTATTATATAATTTGACAGATGTCAGTTTATTACTAGGTTAATACTTGGATAAAGAGTTATTCTATGTTTATTAATGAAGGACTAAAAGACTTAGAGCGTTAACGGTTATACTATACAATTTTTATTAAATAGGTAAACTGAGTCGTAATGTAGGTATAAGACTTATTCTCGGTTTATTTCTTGGGCTGTCGATATCGTAAATTGTTAACTGAAAGGTGATAGAACCGTTATATTGCTTTCCGTGATAGCTCTATAAATGATAAATAGGATATATGTAGGAGGTAGATGTAATTTTTAACGTTTAAAAAATATTTTTTATAGTTCTATTTGAATGAATAAAAACATTTTCATTTCATTTCATTCTTAGTAATAGGTACTTAGTATTTTCAACTTTAGTCAAAACAGCGCTTCCAAGTACAATACAAGTAAAAAAATTGTTGTCACTTCTAGAGGTTCGATGGCCGTGTTGAATAAGATTATGGGGTCCATAGCGGGCAGAAAAACAATAGCGTGTTATATTATTCGTGGTATTACAAACTCTCCAAGATGTAACTTATGGTTCTCTTTTAGAGTATGCTGTAACATTCCCAAGGTATTTTATTGATGTGCCTATCTGCGTGATTTTGGCGCGAATAGCGTCTGTAAAAAGATGTCGGCCATTACACAATTCCTGTGTTCGAAATTTAAAATATTTAAGTTTGGAATGAAGTTGCCGCGCGGATACACATGACGTAGGTATTCTTTTTTATTGTTTGGTGAATCTACTAGTATAATATAAAGAAAAGTTTGTATAGGTATATGTGGATATGTCACTTGCCCGGTGACCTATAATCATAAAATTTGGCAAAGAACTGATAAAGAATGAAGAAAAAACATGATAATTTATATCACGAAAAAATACATTACAGACATATTACATTATTACAGTCTATGCCAGCAAATGGGGATTTGTTAACTTTTAAGTTCAAGTTCTTATGTATATACCGCTTGTTGATAACCATTAACCACCACCACCACCATTCAGACTCTCATTTCAGGTGATTTTTTTGTGGTGTCACTATCCTCGCCAAAATGAAGACAGTTATGGTCTTACCACATCCCGCTTATTTTATATAAGTAGATCTCTCAACTGACAAGACTTTTAAATAATTTGGGACAAACGAAGTGTGAAGACGACTACTGGCGCTCAGACAAATTTGTCAAGCAGATAATACAAATCCAGATTACTAATTATCTATTACGATTTGTATTAGGAATTGAACATGATTGTCTATTACTCAAAATAAAACATTAATAAATATAGATTATACTTTATCCAAGTATTAACCTAGTATTAAACTGACATCTGTCAAATTCCATTTTATTAAACATGTAAACAGTATGGAATTTGACAGATGTCAGTTTAATACCAGGTTAATACTTGAACAAAGTCAATCTATTTTTATTAATAAGGAGGTATATTATGTTTCGATTATAATCGAGGTATAACGCTTTAAAAAAAATAGATGTCATTGCTGTATTGCAGTGTTATATGGCTAGTGCGATCTGGGAGGTCTCACGCACACAGAAGTGGAAGGTGAGCCAGAGACAAGCGAGGTAAGCGTTGAACGATTTTGCTCATCATGCTTTTTCATTATCATTATCATCATCAGTCGTGATTGGCCCACTGCTGGGGTGTCTTCCCATGAACACCAAGACGACCGATCTACTCGCATCCATATTTCATATCATTTTTCGTACAGGGCCTTATCGTCTAGTCCAAAAACCTTATCGATGATAATCTCCTAGATCAGGATATTCGCGCAACGGCCTCCGAAGCCTCCGAGGCCAGTTTCTCCGCAGGCCGCCTCCGCGATAATATTGTCCGCGCCACAAAGAGCTATTATGTTTTTATCTGCGCCCGAACAATGCGGGGATGTGAGGCAGTGCCGGAGTTATATACCGCCCGAGGTCAGTAGTCATCAGCAAGAGGCATCCGTCCGGAAAATAAAATCTCTGTTTGAATATTTTATTGATTAGGGTTGGTCACCTTCTTCTACCTCATCCAGTGATCCAGAAAAAACTGAAGTTTTATTTGAGTATTTTATTGATTATTAGCTTCCGCCCGCAGCTTCGCTCGCATGGATTTCGGACTTCAAAAATTGAGTTTTTATACATATAAACCTTCCTCTTCAATCACTCTAATTTAAAAAACCCCATCAAAATCTGTTGCGTAATTTTAAAGATCTAAACATACAGACACACAGACGGCGGAAAGCCACTTTGTTTTAAACTATATAGTGCTAGTGTAGTGTAGCTGCGCTGCAATTTTTTGTCTGACCCGGGACTCGACCTTGTACCTTAAGACCACGGCTAAACATTTTACCCGACGAGCCAGTCACATCACCTGATAACGGCGAACATACAATTCATCATCAAGCAAACCAAAAGCAATATTTTATCGAACTTTCATTATTTAAAAAAAAAGGGCCAAAGTAAAAGGGTCACATGTCACGTGTCCGTTTTGTCGCCATTTGCCGGCAATCTCAGAGGCCCTTCGAGGAACACTAAACCGTTAAGTAGGCTGTATGTTTGGCCGATAAGCGGATATTTATGGACTGAGTGTGCATGCATTGATATTCGAATGTGTAGGGATGTTTTTTATATGGGCGCAAATAAGCAGTCGGAGCTATTTTTAGGACTATCTATTCCCATAGACATCCGTATAGAGGTCGTACAGATGCGTTGCCCCCCTCCCTCTTCCATGGGTCACCGGCTACTTACATACCTCACGAAACGCGACAGCACAGCTATCACTTTAACGCCAGTCTCGTGAGAGCAAGAGGTACCTCCGCGGTCGGTCCTGATTCAGCTGCGATGTAGCGTACACTATCTCAACTGAAAGTATCATTAAGAAAACTTTGCAAATTGTAAGAAGAAATTTTACAACAAGAACAGTAATAGCTAAGATAAATAAATGTAAAGAAACATTTCATCGATATAATAAACATCTGAACATACACACATGAAGTATAGATGAGTGATTGTATGCCTAGCAATTGTAAAACAGGTTCCCTAAATAAAACAGAACCATAGCTGCACTGCTATGAGGCATTTTGAATTTTACACACTACAAATCAATGCACAAAGCAATTTCAACTTTACGACATTGACGTAAGAACCGTAGAAGCAACTTGAGCTTCAAAAACAAAATGGCCGAAAGAAATGAAGTATGCACATGAATCGATTGAGTAGCGATTTTTCGATTTGAAATAATCGAGTCGGCCGTGATATAGATAATCGAATGAGACGAAATCAGCTGTCAATTCACACTAGCGACTGGGCAAATCGCGTTTTAATTAAGCTGGGCCAAATTTGAGCTTTTTTTTGGTTGAGTATCATCATGACATGCGTAAATAGGATCAGCTGTTTAATCAATAGCTACTGTTATGTGGGGTCCCCTACATGGGCCCGTGCCTATTTTATTTTTTTACGCGTAGAATCCCCTTCGAAAAAAAGATACAGTTACAAGTACCTAAAGTTTAATATCTATATTATTGACTAGCTGGTGCCTGCGACTTCGTTCGCGTAGCGTATTATTGTGGTGTATATGTCGCAGTCGGATTGTATAATCCGCCGTATTACATTACGGCTAGCCATTTAGAAAAACAGGGCCGTTTTGTAATGCGGCGGGTCAACGCTTAGCCGGATCGAATACGGCTAGGTCAAACTCTGCCAGAAAGTGTTCGCCGCTAAACGTTATTCAATATGGCTAGCCGTAATGTAATAGTCCGTGTCATTATTCGCCTCTTTGACAGAATATAGTTCCCAATTTTAACACTCGCGGCGCTCACAACAACAATGGCGTCAAATAAGGAAAATGTATCGCAAGAATGCGATAAAAACATTGATTTAAACAAAGAAAACTTGTTAAATATATAATATGCAGAATCATACTTGGATTGGTTAGGTTAGGTTAGACTATGTTTATACACAACGAGCGAGCGAAGCGAGCGAGTCCAGTGGATTGGCACAATGAGGCTAAACGTGAGCCGCCATATTGTAGAACGTTTCTCAATGACAATCCGGCTAATCGTTGCCCCGCCGCATTACAAAGCGGCCCTGTTTTTCTAAATGACTAGCCGTAATGTAATACGGCGGTTTATACAATCCGACTGCGACATATAGATACTAAGCCCGGTCAACATCAAAAACACTTTTTACTGCGGTAAAATCGCTCATTGCCACATGAATCGGAATTTAGGAATACTGCTAGCATGTTTAGAATGCCAGGGTTTGAGGATGGGCACCTGACCCCATGGGGCTACCAAGTCGTCAGGGTCGCTAATAGCCGGAGCGACCCTTTTCGTGATGTAGACCGGTCCTTTAAAGGGAACCGGCCAGTCGCTGGGGTATCCTGTTGCTGATAGATCCAGGATACCCCTCACCACAGCGGCCGAGGGCTTTCGCAGGTTTTTTTAGTCGGTAGGAGCACGCTTCTTGAACCGAGTCCGACACACCTTTCCGCCTCACCCAGGTCTGGTTGTAAGGCGCATAAATACATTTTACCTACGTCACAAAAAAAAGCATGTTTAGAATGCTTTATTAGTAAAAGAAAATCGTAAAATTACTCGTATCCGTCATTATTACAATAAATATGTAATCATAATTAAATATAATAATATAAAAGTTAAGTAATTGTGCAGTGCTAACAAAACGAAAAAAAATATTATTTCATGCTGCCGTTACAAGGATAGTGCCACAGACTTATCTGACCCGGTGACAGCTGGTGACAGCAGCGCTCTAGTCTAATGAAGAGTTTCCATTAAAATAAAAATTCCGATTTTTAAAGTAAAAATAATGTGTGATGCAGGTATAATTAAAATTATGCCCTCGCAACATTAAAATCATGACAACTATTATTTTAGTACAAACTGCGTTATTTATAACTGCGTTATAAAATTTTGATGAAATGTCAAATGTTGCCTAATAAAAATATGACTCCACTATTACCATAGATAATATAGTATATACAGAGACTATAACTTTAAACATTGACTGACAATTACCATATCTCATATTTATAAAAAAAAAACACCATTGACAATTTAGTAACAATAGCAATCAGACAACAAAACATGTCATTTTAAATTACAGAATAGATTTTTACGCAAAATAAATTCTAAATTTTAAGGGTTATGCTGCCTAAATGTCCAGTGAAACATACAGAAGTAAGTAGTACAGGTGCTCTTCTGTATTGTGATGAAAACAAACACGGTATCAAGGAAAAACAGCGAGAAGAAAGACGGAACTTTTTAGATTTGTACACTCTCGGTAAACTGTGGTTAGGGGCACTGAGCATCGGTTTGGTTGGTGAAAAAGTGAGTCTCACTCCTTCGGTGAATGCTGCCAAGCAGGAGGGGCCTGCTCCGAAGCCTTTATCATCGAAATACAAGGACCTGCCCCTGTACGACCTACATGGAACATTCCAGGAGCTTAATATTCAGAAATGTTCTAATGACGCTCCCGAATTGACGGAATTACACAAATTCTTGTATCCACACGTGAAATATTTCAGACAGACAATTTGTAAAGCTTACAATGACTTCCATTCCACAATCAAGGAGAACTGCAGGTACGCCAGAATAACGGTTCAGCAAAAAAAAGCCGAAATTGTACATACAATAAGGGATCCCCAGAATGAAAATTTGAGGTACGGCGTGCTCGGCGCCGGGGGCCTGGCTGGGTACCTGGTGGGGTTCAAGATCCGTCCCCGGGTAGTCATGACTGCTCTGGGTTTCCTGGGAGCTGGTGCGTTGACGTTCCCTACACAAACTGATAACATATTTAGATTCGTCATGTACAAAACCAGAAAGACCTTCCAAGATCTGTATAACTTATACACGGGAAACCAGTTGAAGTTTAAAGAGAAAGGCATCTCCAGTGGCGACCTACCTCCGCCATCGGAGAAGAAATCTGATCTTCCACGTCCTTGCAAGAAAGATAAAAAATAATTTATTATTTAGTATTTTTATTCTACACAATGTTTGAATTTTCTGAACGTGTATGAAGTATCCCACTGCATGTGCATGCATGATGTAAGCTGGTGCCATGCATGGTGTATGCACACCGCATGCATGCAGCTATACTCTCGCGTCTCGTGAAGTGTGCAGGTGTCTGGTGGTCCATTGAGGGATGAGGACGGAGGGTAACGCATCGTATAATCTGTATGCGGATGTCTATGGGCGTCAGTAGTAATTAAAATGGCGTCGTCTGTTCGTTTGCCCCCTGATATTTATAAAAATATTTTTTTATTATTAATAACAAATTGGTTAAGTTGGATTATTTAGTTTTCACAATAAGAGCCGGTGGCCCTTGGAGGTGGGAGGAGAAAGGATTTGTATAGCCTCTATGCGGATGTTTGTGGGAGTCGGTAGTCATGAAAAAGGCAGCGACTGCTCGTTTGCCCTCCTATACCTTAAAAAATAAGATATCATGATTTTCAAAGTAAGTACTAGCATTTCTTTTGTCTGTTTAAAAGTGTACTTACTATGTAGGTGATCCCTGTAGAGGACATATTACAGTGCGCAAGTGTTTGTAGACACAAGTGCACTCTCTATTCTATATAATATATATATGTATATATCGTATATATCGTTTCAGATTTTGTCGCATAAAGGAACATACATACTTTCATATTTTAATATATATAATAAGTACGATAATAACGTATACTGGGTCATATATGATCATAACGAAACCAGTAAAAGAAAAGTTAAAAAAAAAAACATATAAGTAAAACTTAAGTCGTGACAATCTCAACCAGTGTCACCATATATGTGTAACGTTTTGTAAATCTGTGTAATTAATGTCCGCACATGCCCCAGTACAGACAGCAACGACCATTATAATTGTACTGGCCTCATAAAAATACTCTCTTATCGCTAGATTAAGACGTATGATAGCATTTTGACGTCATTACAAAGGCTCACTACTATGAAATTTGTCCGGGCAAAAATACGCTTTAACGTAATGCGATACGGTTGATTTTTGAGTGAAAGAGTTGCATTTTTTCGAAATAAGGCTTTATTACCGTCCAGTTTAATATTGTACTACGGCTCTTTCTAATTTATAACGCTGTTCTGAGAAATACGTTGAGTCATACGATTTTGAACTTTATTGGTGTAATTATAGAGTGTACTTTTATATACACCTTGTATATAAAAGTTCCCTATAAAATGAATAGTAAACATTTGGTTGTTCACACTTGGTAGTTATTTTAGAATTTATTGCAGCAGCCCCGACTCCTTGTAAAGAATTAATTTTTGAGAAATTGTTGATTGTGGACGCGTGGTCTAGATATTTCGAAAATTTCGTAATAAATTCTTGTTTTATGGCAACATTTGTTACGGGGATGATATTTGAACGATTATTAAAAGGACCGGCCGCTTTTTAAACGTACCACAGATAATATTTTATCAGCAGGATGTCTGTATTGGAGGAGACGGTTCGGTTTTTAAATACCGCATACTTCGGCCTCAAATTCGACCAAATCTCAGAATTTTAGGATACATTTTATACAGCTTTGCGCAGCCGCATTGCGCCGGGACATCCGAAGATCCTATAATATTATGAGGCAAACGAGCAGTCAGAGGTTTGTAGCGACTACATCATTGACATCTTCCTAACTTTTATGCAATACTAGCTGCGCCCCGCGCAAATTTCGATCCCGTAGAAAATCATCCCATGACATCCCATAAGAACATTTTTTCGGGATAAAAAGTATATGTTA
>LUGF01007302.1:23944-35559 GCA_001625245.1 Calycopis cecrops | reverse complement strand
ACTTTAGGACAGTACTACACTAAGATTGGGTCATTAATTGAAATATTACTTTGTCACAGCAATGAAACCCTTGCAGTTGTACCGACAGACGATTCAAGGCCCAAACCAATCGTCGTCTTATGGCGTGAGCTCGAATGCAGTGTGCATTAAGGCTTTTAACGAGCTCGGCCCACCTCACCCTTGTTCTCCTTCCCCAGAAACGTCAGCGGTAACCACCGCGACTCTTTGAAATGATTAGGAAGCCCGAGCGAAGAGTTAAAACTGTCTATGGATCCGCAGCGAATTTTATTAATTACAATTTCCCCCCAACCAAAGAGGTAGTACAAAACAAGATTGCAATGACTTAAACAAGCCAAGAAAAGAGAGAGCAGCCAGGTGAAGCCCAGCTGCTATGCACCACAGAGAAATTATCTTTTAAGTCTTAACACATTAATGACCGAATTATTAAAATTTAATTCGTTACAGATACGAACGTATAACATTCTCATTGAAATTCCATGAAACTTGACGGCATAACCTTCACGCCAGTGTTTCGTAACGTAAATACTTGGTCGTGAGGCACCGAATTCGTTACAATGCCACAAGTACTTTTACATGAAAAGTAATACTTTAATACGCGCGCTTGACATGGGGAGTAAGCTAGCGAAAGCGTTACAAAAATCACACATCCGGCGAGGCCTATGAAAGTTGTCATTCAAATTCAAAATTCAAATTCGGTTTAAGTAAAACTTTTGTATTTACAAAATAAATAATAGCATATGACCTGTTAGGTCATATGTGCGTAACTACGGTAATGAAAATCTATGATTAAGTTCTACTTCAGTTGTGTGGTCTAAAGCACACACCTTTTTTAAATACGTAACTTTCGTAAAAATGTTGGTCACATCTGCACATTGTCACTACGTGTGCAATGGTTTCGCTTATGCAATGCCGTCGTCGAGATCGGGTCGCGGGTTCTAAGTCGTGATCCGCGCTTTACGAGTGGCGGTGACCAAACCGATCTACCGGCCACCGGAGAACCGGCCCGTGACGTCATAGGATAGGGGAACAGTAGTTCAGTAGAACGTAAGGCCTTGGTAGAATGTTATGTAGAATTCATAGTAGGGGTCAAATGAATGTAAGTTTTACATACTTCTATTCTCTCCTACCCTAGGTGCTATGTAGCCTGTGGCCTGACGGATCGGGCCACAAGAAACGAAACTTAGTGCCTGCCACTTTGTGAGGGTTTTCTGACAAGTAGTTCTAAAGCCTAGCAATCTTATTAAGTACCTACCTAGAACAATTCCTTTCCGAGATGCGCCACCAAACGGTTTCGATTGGCACATTTGCCTCTTTGCCTTAAATGTACAATTAAACAAGTAGCGGTTTTACTTTGTTCATGACACGAAACAATAGAATAGTCTTTCGGTGCTAAACATTTTAGCTTACACAAACAAAAATAACTTATTTTCTTTTGAGAACAGATTGGTATTTGTACAAAAACAAAAATAAATTATGTCTGTGTCAAACACGAAGGTTAATATATTCCGAAGATTCTTTGAGGCGTGGTTGTGCGTCGCATTGCACTCGAATCGGCCTGGCTCGGAGACTTACCTCTAGTTCACATTTTTATATATTACTAGCTGCGCCCCGCGGTTTCACCCGCGTAACTTTCGATCCCGTGGGAATATCGGGATGAAAAATAGATGTTGGCCGATTCTCAGACCTACTCAATATGCTCACAAAATTTCATGAGAATCGGTCAAGCCGTTTCGGAGGAGTATGGCAACGAAAACTGTGACACGAGAATTTTATATATTAGATAAGGACGCAAACGAACTCTCAGAGGAAGGGGCCGACCCCTCCCTTGGTCCTAAAAATAGCGTAAATAGGTTACGTTCCCCAAACTATCCGGTGCATCTTCTTCCCTTCTGCGGGAAAAGAGGGAGGTCTGTCCCCCTATCGTAAACCCCAAACCAGAAGACAAGTCTTTATCAGTCCGACGAACAGTCACATGGTAGTGTTAAACTATGCTACCGACTTGTAAGAGGTCCCGACGATAAAAAAAAAACTCAGAGCCATTTTCAGCCCACAGACCTCCGCATAGAGTTTATACAGATGGCAGACGAAAGGCGACAGAACGTCTGTCACGTTAAGTGGGTATCGTGTAAGCGAGAGGTACCTCCCCGTCGTGCCGGCCCAATTCGGCTGCATGCATGCAGTGTGTCACTGCCTCTTACTGAGCCCTTATAGTGACAGCTTTGTATTCGCATTTCGTGCAGATAAAAAAACATCTCTCGTGCTTCATAGTGCAAAAATATCGGTAAATTCACCAACAAAGAAGGCATCGTGTTTCGGCGCCAAAATATTTTTTTTAATCCGCGCCCACGTGCGCGGGCCAGTGTTTATATCACAGTAAAAGCTTATCAAAAAGCTTTTGTCTTTATAAAAGCTTTTAAGCTTCAGCATTATCATGCGATGAATATTTATGCGTCGACTTTAATTACTGAATTATCGCACTAAAAATATATCTGCGAAAGTTCTCGTTCGCCACTAGCTTTGTATCGCGGCTTCGTCTCCATTGCTTTTTTATTACGTCGTGATTTTTCCTAAGGTAATTATCAAAATAACGCATCTATGCCTACATATACGTAGATAAATACGTAACCTACGTAGATAAATTACGTAGGCAAAGTCTACTCTGTCTACGATACATTTTGTAAAAGTCCACTAAGTAAATGTCCATGTCATTGTCAATAATTCTCTAAAATAATTTAGGTACTTATTAAAAGCCAATCAAACAAAAATAGTTATAGATTCTTATATTATAAATACAAAAGATTAGATTCTATGTAAGTTTGCATTTAATTTGCTTTGAAACTAAAGGACTGTGCCAAAATTTTTAAGCATGGATTTTTTTTAAATTACTTAGCTACTCGTTGCAGGATTTCTATTTCCATAATTTACCCTTATAGTTTTTATACACCTCAGGCACTCCACCTTTATCGATGACCATCCGAATCCATAGGTACTCTCTCTGCCTTGAGGATATTATGTATGGAAGGAGACGAAACTGAGAAACTGGTTTCATACAAATAAATCCTTCTAAAAATACTTAACACAATCTGCCGGACACTTACAAATTACCTGTGCAAAATAATCATATCAAAAGTGACGAAAAAAAAGTATTTCCAGAGAACCATAAGCGCTTTTGTTAGGAAACATTGCCACAGATAACAAAGCGTGCAGTGTGTTTTTTGCACCTGACAACACTGGAGCAAACGTCAAACCGAAATGCACTTTATACAGTTAGTGCAGGGCTTAAATTCGGAGGTGCAACCTAGATCGGTGGACGCACAATGATATATCGAGTGCATTAGGTCTGATTAGGTTTTTGTTGCATATTCCTCCTTCTTCTTCTTAACCTTCCGCTCAATGGCGTATTACATGCGCAATTTATAAATGTACTTACTCTGACTTACACATAAATATGCTTCGAATGAATGATGAATGTGTTTTTTGAATTATGGACCTTAACGCATTTCGCGAATGTAAATGAACTTCTTTGTGATGCAGTTGGGTGAAGGTTGTATAACTCTAGGGTAAAGAATTTGCACAAGGGGGCAAACGAGCGGTCCGAGCCATTTTCATGACCGACGTCAATTATTGACATCCGCTTAGAGGTTATGCAGTCGCGTTGCTCTCCTTCCCCCTCCATGGGCCAAACACATTAGATACATTTTGTTCTTTAGAAAGGCTTAAGCGGTTCATCTCTTGCCAGTAGGATCTGGTTTTTTTGAGCATCATACCCAATGATTTCTTAAATTTATGCGAATTTTGCAGATTGTAATAGAACTAAGTACTTCGTGTTATAAATATCGTTTTTGAAAATAACAAACAAACAAATACTTTAGATTTTTTTTATGATATAGGGGGGCAAACGAGCAGTCAGAACCATTTTCATGACTATCGAAGCCCATAGGCATCCGCATAAAAGCTTCCCTCCTTTCTTCTCCCACTTTTATGGGCCACCGGCTACTTACACACCGCACGAAACGCGACAGCACAGCCGTCACTTTGCGCCGGTTTCTTACTGGTGGTGGTGTGATCTGGTTTTTTAAGCATCTAAAGATTTAATCATCTATCTAATGATTTCTTAAGTTTTATAGATTGTAATAATACTATCTACTCCGTATTACAATTGTCGTTTTTGTAAATATTTTGAAAACCATTTGTTTGAAAAAGTAAGGTACTTTAGTTTATTACATTTTCTTAAAACTTCATAATTAAATTATGTAGATATGAGTGCCTCGATGGATTAATTATAAAATATATAGATGCTTCATTTCATCTATAATAGTTAATAGTTAATAGACATAAAACATCAATATTTACTGTTTTTATTTTGGGAGAGTTTATTTTTAATAACAATTCAAGACATTCACAAGCCCAACACCTTTATAACTTTTTTAAATTCCAATTAATCAAAGGAATACAAAAAAAAACGTTAAGATATTTTAAAAGTTCTGCATCCACGCATTGACGGGCCTTCTTTCAGCAGCTGTCAAAGTGACGTGTGATTTATGATTTTCCATTGTGGCAACACTCGTTATGGCGCGAAACCCATTTATACGTCGCTAATGACAGTTCGGGACGTATAAAAGATTTGAATGTGTTCAAAATTTTTATTTTTTTTTATTAAGAAGATATGAATACGGCAATGACATTTATGAATGTTAGTGAGAATGAGACGAGATAAGATGATGATGATGAGGGTGCGTTGTAGTTAAGGATGACACTGGCGTGAAGTGAATGCTATCGCTTATGTTTTGTGCGGTTTGTGTGATTTTGATACCACGGCGGAGATTGTGTAGAGGACGAAATATTATCTATGGTGTATTCTTCCCGCTTCCATTTACAATTTATTGCCTCAATTTTTGCAAAATTTAAAAATTCTTGGCCACCTCGAAATACACTTTAGACTTCTTTAACGTACAGACATACAGACATACACTATCAACAATCACCATAAGGGTTTTCTCCCTTTAAACCCAGAACCTTAAAAAGTAAAATATTTAATCCAGCATACGTAATTTATGTCAAAATATACGTATAGGATAGTGGCGGGATTAAGCTCGGGTGGATTTTGCTATTTTAGGCGCAGGACCTAAAAGAGATGCTAATGGCCGAGCCTCGCGACGGAGGCGAAATTTCGATACACTTGGTACAGTCCGCTGGGGAGATATCTCACTATTTCAGTTCTTATATAAGTTGACTGCCTCGTGGTCTAGTGGTAAGCGTGGTCTGCCACAGACGGGAGGTCCCGGCTCCCGGGTTCGAATCCCGGGTCGGACCAAGAATTGTTTTTGGGATTTTTCAATTTCTAATAACAGTACCGAATCAGGAAGTTGGCGGTGGTACACCCCCGTGCCTCGGCGAGCACGTTAAGCCGTCGCGCGTCGGTCCTGCGCCTGATTTCTCTTCGGTCGTGTCGGATTTCATTCCCCTCGGAATAGGAGAATGAGGTAATAGAGAGTGCACTTGTGTCTGCGCACACTTGTGCACTATAATATGTCCTGCGCAGATGGCTCGTCTATACAGACGGCCGCCGTAGCCGAAATCGGCTAGGGCGACGTTATTAGTAAGTTGACACAGACTGACAGATGTCAAGTAAAGCAAAGTGACAGCTGTAAGTTCTTAATTTAAAAAAGAGAATAAACTTGGCTATGAACACTGAGATGACCAATTTCCTGCTCCTATATCTAATCTGGACACTAGAAGTTGATCTTTATACGTATACCTATAGATAGATCTCTTTGTGCACTAAGTAATTATATTATACCTACCCAATTTAATTACCAATTACATTTTATTAATTACAAATTAAAAACCCATTAAATTGTAGTACAAATATTGCATTATTCAATGAAAATATTTGCAAAGAGTACGCTTGACCCCAGGAGCTTTTCTCCTAGATTTGTTTACTTAACTGCTATCCATATTAGTATTATAAATGCGAAAGTGTGTTTGTTTGTTTGTTCCTTCCTTCACATCAAATTGGATCAACGGATCAATGTGATATTTAGGATGGAGATAGTTAAAGGACTGAAAAGTGCCGTAGGCATTTTTTTTCTACCACGTGAGCGAAGCCGCGAGTAACAGCTAGTACCTTTTAAGTCACTTAGAACTTTACTAATTTCATATTTATTATACCAGTTGTGTCGTAGAATGGCATGCGCAGTGAATTCTTCAGCCTAAATACAAAATAGTCTTAAAATCCGTGAATTTGGAGCTGTCCTAACATTCCCAATTTATACTTCACCTGTTTCCCCACCCGACTGTACACGGACATGCAAATTAATTTACGCGTAATAAAATTAGAGTTTCTGTTTTATTCGATACTTACGGCCCGGGCCTCCATTACAATTTCTGTTTGTCTGTGTGTCCAACTGATCGTTAATTCGTTTTGTTTCGTAAATAAGGCTTAAAGGCCTTTGATTTGGAAACCATGTCGTTATGGAGTCGTTATTTTGTTACTTTATAGGTGTTTAAGACCATGATTCAAGATCCTTTAAATATAATTATTGATTTCTACAATCAAATTCTAAATGTTTCTAAAACACTATTCTATTTGACATTTTTTTTTCGAATTACAAATTTTCCAATTTTGAAGAGATTATGTATTAGTAGAATATCAAGACTATCAATTAAACTTGTTTTTTTTTTGGTGGAGGTGGATTCATAAAAAAAATGTACTAGCCAAATTCGAATGGTCCGATGGATGTAAGCAGTATGCTCGAAGCAGACCTCATCTTATCCTGAGTTCGAATGTTTGGGCTACACGGACTCGCAAAATCGTTTAGGCCTTAGTGGTGGTAAACCCAGGTGGTTTGTGGGTAGAGCAAATTGACTCACCTTACATTCTTAAATACAACAATATATCGAATTGACTAGAGGCGTAACTACAGGGTGGCAAGTTGGCAAAATGCCACAGGCCTCCAGCCGGAAGGGGCCCCGGTCAGTAGAGAATTTCAATAAAAAAAATCTTCTTTATGTTGGGGGCCCATCCGATGAATTTGCCACGGGCGGTAAGAGGTATGGTTACGCCACTGGAATTGACCAAGCTTTTTATACTGTAGCCTCCGGTAGCCGAAATTCGACCACAAACATAAGTTTTTCTCTTGGCCGTAGCAGTAGGTCGGGAGGCAACTTCAATTCAATATGTCACTTTTATTTAACACACGCAGCAAACGGAGCGGTTTGGTGACTAGTGATGCCAATTTACATCGGCACTGATCATGGATAGTCAGATAGGTCGATCCGCCTTTGATCGCCTTCACCCCTTCGCCCCCACTACTCTTAAAGAGCACCAAACTTTTTTTTTATGTTATAAGGGGAGAGGATCAGTCGGAGCTATTTTCATGACTACCGACGCCCATAGACATCCGCATAAAGGCTATACGCGCTGCCCTCCTTTCTCTCCCCACCTGGGCACCAAACAAAAAAATCAATATTCTATCACTTAAGCGAGAGCTCCCATGTCGTGCTGATCCGATTCGTCGGCAACGCAGCAATGGCTACTTGTAATATTAGATTTTACGAACGGCGATGGCTCGCCGCGGATTCGCGACGCCATAAAAGAACAATAAACAATATGTTTTTGAGCCGCGGTCCGAACATTTATTATACATGGCGCGTTATGTTGGCGGCGGCGGCGCGGGGCGCGCGCGCGGCCGCCGGTGTGCTGCGTGCTCACGGGCGGCGGTCGTTACGTGCAGGGCTGCCAGCTGCAAGTTAATTATACTTGAGGTAATACTTTTAACATGTCACACTTAATGTTAAAGGGATAAAAAGACAATGTTGTTATAATACTTATTCCTTGGCTCCCCTTTTTTTTTTTTGTTATCCCTGGGGAAAATGCTTCACGCAACCCCACACCGCAGGGGGACGATGTGGGGTATGTGGGACTCGCCGCGAGAGAAGCTCCCGGAATACCCACTAAAAAACCCAGGGCTCTTCCGGTGTCGCCGTATTGGAAGGGTTCTGGGAGACCGGCGTAGCCTTTTCTACCAGTACCCCTCCACGCTCCCCTCTCTATGACGGAGAGGGGCCCTGGAAGCGGTCGTAGTGAACGACCGCTTCCTCACCGCCGAGTGAGCTTAATAGCGGACGGAGACACCCCGGCGCCTGCGTTCGCCACTCACCGATTCCTTGGCTCCCTGCCGTAACTGAGAATCGGATGAAGTGATCCAGGAAAAACGGCAGCGGTAGGAAAGTCAGCTGGGCCAAGCCGAAAGAAATCGTCCCAGCTGAAATATGGGGTAATCGTGCAAAGAGCTGTATCAGTCACGTAACTACACTACAGAGACTCTGTTTCTCACTACCACGCTGTCAAGAGTGTCACGAGCTTCACTAATTGTAAACTTCCGTTCATAAGAATTTTACATCCACCATCTCTTTAAGATAGATCTAGTGAGATATTATCATAGATCCCTAGATCTATTTCTATCTACAAATAGTACTATAGAAAATATGAGTAAGTAGTTATATTTTTTACAGTACTATTTGTACAGCAGTACTTGCGATATGCGCGGACAAGACTAATAAGAAAGATACACAAGTTAATAAAGATGTAGGTAATAATAAATTTTATGAGTAAAATATTTTAAAATTAAAATGCAGTCGTGGCCAGCCCTAGTTTGTTTGAGTTTTTACAGCGTTTTGCAGAGGGCGTGGTTGAAGGGTTTTTGTTACCGGCATTACAAATTGTGAATCTGTGCCTTGAAAGCGTGAAAATGTACATTTCAGGGTTCCACGGCGAAATACTTTTTTTTTGCATTCCACAGTAGCTTAGTTAGGCATGTTGCAAGTGACAATATATGTTATTTTTAACCCGAGAGTGTGTGAGTCATATCTGTTGTATGATGTTAATATATCATACAATTATGTTACTGCTGGTTATCACACTAATGTTATAAATGTGAAAGTTTATTTGTTTGGATGTTTGTCCGTCAATCACGCCGAAACTACTGAACGGAATTTGATAAAATTTGTTATACAGATAGAGTATTAGCTGACTTAGATTATAGGACACTTTTTAGATAAGGAGGAGCTGTGAATCTTTCATTCGGAAGAATTGAGATTCTCCATTTTTAAAGTCCGAAATCCACGCAGGCGAAGCTGCGGGCGGAAGCTAGTTTTAACACAAAGTTTAAGTTGTTTAATGACTTTTGATATGGAATGACCAGCAAACATGAGTGGCTTATGTGCGATACACTATCTTATAGGTTTTTTTTAATTATATTTTATGGGGCATTTGGGAAATAGAGATAAGTTCCATGCGAAATATGTCGAAAGTAGGTATATCTCCAGTGCCTCAACCTCTATCGCTAGTATGAGCAGTCGGAGCCATTTCATGACTACCGACGCCCATAGACTTTCGCATAGAAGCTAAATAGATGCCCTGCCCTCTATTCTCCTCCCACCTTCATGGGCCACCGGCTACTTATACCGTACGAAAAGCGACAGCACAGCGGTCACTCTACGCCGGTCTCGTGTAATCGAGAGGTACCTCCCCGGTCGTGCCGGCCCAATTCGGCTGCATGCAAGCCTGCAGCATGGCACTCTTACATGTAGAAAACGCCAGTTAAACAATTACCATCACGAATAATTATGGTAGCCATTTGCGCATCGGATATTTTCTGTAGTCAAAGAACAGGCCCTTATAAGGTGAACTACCATTTAAGGGAGTGTTCTGCGCCAGAATGGGAAGACTGGCTTTGCGGACATATTGGTCGGTGAGAGAGATTTTTTTTAATAGCATAGGCGGCAAACGAGCAGCGGGTCACCTGATGTAAAGTGATCACTAACGCCCACAGACATCCGTAACACGAGAGGTCTAACAGATGCGTTGCCGACCTTTGAGGAAAGAATAAGCTAATCAAGACTAAACTAAAACTAAACAAGACCTACTATTTCCATTAAAATGTTAATGAAAGGCTAACAAACAAGGATAGGATCTAATAATGTAAATTTAGTCTAAAGGTACTCTGTATTGCCGACCTTTGAGGAAAGAATAAGCTCTTTTCGTGAAGATCCCTAGAAATGATGGCAGTAGCAATAAATGCAGGCAGGAAAGGAATAACAACTGAGCTATAAAAGGGAACGAAAAACAGATAGCAGTGCAGTAAAGAGAAGGTGCTACAAAACTCGGGAGAAGAAAGTGTAACACTGGAGGTCTAACAGATCTGCTGCCGACCTTTTAGAGAAGAATATGCTAATTATAATTATAATAGTAATAATAAAAAATAAAGATGCACTTATTTCTTTTTATTATATATTGTCTTTTTATCCTATAAGGGAGCAAATTGTGGTCCGAACATTTTGGTCACTACTAACGTCCACAAACATCCGTTCCTACAGTTATGCGAGTGGTACCACCAGCAGGTGCTCTCACGAATCTCCCCACCAGATCCACGCACCAATTATGTCCTGAACCGGTGTCTACCAAAATTTCCCCACACCTTTAGTCTAGCCAAAGCTTACCAGTTATGGAGGTTTTCGCCATAAAGGAAACAAACAATTACACATACAGGCTGCTCGAATTGGTGATAACATTTTACTGAGAGTAATTATTGGATAATCGTCAATATTACAATGATTGTCTTCAATTATTTGCCGTTATATGGCGAGCTGACGGTATACGAGCAAATGTCAAAGGCGCGGTGGGCCAAGAAGTACAAATATGGCGAATTTGGCCCACTGTGCAGTAATCTCTCGGAGATACTCTCCGACTCAGGGTTCTGTACCAAGGAGACGTAAAAGCCTGGCAATTTTTAAAAGTTGACAAAGTTACTTTCGCGGATGTATTCATTTATTTTGTATAAGATGAGCTGCAAAAAATAGGTTAGTTGTTTTTTTTTCTTGTGAAATAACTTGTCTTCTTGTACAGATATTTTTCTTTCGTAAATACGTATAAATAATTTTAAGTATGTTTTCTTAATAGGACTTGCTCCCAGCAAATAAAATTTCAGTTTTTTATTTTGAGGTATCTACGGAATCCGGTGGTCTAGTGAAAGATGAAACCTTTATGGAATATATCTCCCTCTCCTTTTCTCGTAATGTGCTCTACCATGATTTTTCAATTTAGCTGACGAATTAGGACATTTGTGCACAAAACATTATAAATTTGATTTCCTTGTAAATAACCCTTTGGACTTTTGGATGAATATACATAAAGGACAGCACTTCTCAGATTTAGGGTTAAAACCCTACACATTTTACAACATTATTTGGATTGTAATAAAAGATTTTATTCAGAGTAATATATAAAAAAAATAATTTAATAAAGCATTACGTGAGTTTTCTATGAAGCCGAATATACAAATATAGGCGAACCTTGCTTTTTACGGAGCCACATCTATAGTCTTAGTATAGTCTTAGACAGCGACTTACCATAAGGGTCAATTCACACCGAAAGCGCGGCGAAGGGAAGCGAAGCGGAGTGCAGTTTATGTGTCATATGAATTTCAACTTTATAATAATTTCTATAATACTTATTATCGCATGAGAAACTCGAACGAGACGCGCGGATTCCCGCATCTGCTCGAGCACTCGCTGGAATTCGCGCTGAAGTC
>LUGF01007282.1:0-15253 GCA_001625245.1 Calycopis cecrops | reverse complement strand
TTGGCGGGTGCACTACCGTGCCCCCAGATTGTTGTATGGACTAACCGCCATGGCAGTGGTTTAGCCACATACTAAGTGGTACTAAATACAAATTCCAACAGAAACATGGAAATTGTCTACTTTTTATCAAACAAGGTAAGTAAGAGGTAGTGATATAGCTGAATTGCAGCAGGGTTAGGCCGGCATGATCAAGCTCCGAATTACTTGTTTGTCCCCGTATTAAAAGGTAGGTACGCGTCACATGTTCTCTTGAATTTTTTTTACGACCAATTGGCTCAGTTGGTAGTGTAACGGGTACATCGAACCCCGTTGCAAAAGTATTTAGGTAGGTACCTATATAATTTATAGAAAAATCTAAATATGTGAGTTTTCGGAGGAGTATGGTAACTAACATTGTGACTCTAGAATTTGTTATAGATTACAATTATAACGCTAATTAGTTTAATATTATAAAGGTGAACGTTTGTTTGGATTATTTTGTTATTTCACGCACAAACCATCAAACGGTTTAGTAGAAATTTGGCACACAGGTATCTAGATTTTATTTTTTATAACGTGAACATGGTTGAGAAAAAATTGCACGCTGGTGAAACCTGGGGGCTAAGCTTTTTAAGGGTTTTAAAAATCTGTATTTTACTTCAGTAAGCTGTAGGTATTGTTTATTGTATTTTTTTAACACTATGTATACCTAAGAGGACAAACGAGCGATCGCCTTTTAGTGACGACGTTCTGCCTTTCCTTCTTCCGCCTTTTTTTTTTTATGATATAGGAGGGCAAACGAGCAGCCGGAGCCATTTTCATGACAACCGACGCCCACAAACATCCGCATAGAGGCTATACAGATGCGCTGCCCTCCTTTCTCCTCCCACCTCCATGGGCCACCGGCCTGGATACTCACACTACTGATAAATCTGTCATGCACTTTTTTCTTCTAGTATAGGGGGCCAAACGTGCAGTCGGAGTCATTTTAGTGACTGCCGACGATAATAGACATCCGCATAGAGGATATACACATGTGTTGCACTCCATGCTCCTTCTCTCTCCATAAGACACCTGATACACACCGCATGAGCTCGGCTCTTATCGTCATCATGTAAGCAGGAGGTACCCCGTTTGTGCCGGATCATTCGGCAGCCACGCGCTACCTCTTGCTAATAAAATCGAATTCCTATTCATTATTGCTTCCGAAGATTGATTAATGTTAAATAAATACGCTTCCTAATCAATTAAATTAGAAAAATAGTTTTCTAATGTTTTAAGCTTTCCTTATTGTCATACTATTGTGTACCTTAAGATCACTGCCATAAGAGCGACTGTTTAAAATTACAGGTAATAGAATTGCAAATATATTAACTAAACACCATATACAGGTATATTATAGCATCCTATGGTTCATTGACCGTTTGGCCACGCCTCCCGGCACGCCCATTGAGGCTCCGCCCACACACAATTTCGGACTACACATCATCCTTAATTACTACCTAGATTTAGGTGTTTAAGGCGTTTAATAAATTGTTATGAGTTGAAATTATGGTGTTATATATCAATTCCTCTTTGAGATGGATGGTGGCATGTGTGAAATTGTGTTCCGCGACGAATTTCGGCTACGTCAATTTATTTGTCTATTATAATATTGCCAACACAATATAATATTATAGTGCAAAAGTATTCTAGAACACATAAGTACGTTCTCTATTCCTTTAGGTACTATTTTATTCTGCTTAGACGATTACAAACTACCTGAGAGATGCAGATGCAATAGTCAAAATTCTCTCCAAGATGAAGTAGTTCCTCTAAGAAGGCAGAGGTAGGTACCTATCATATTATATGCTCTACATCCTGACATCTGCTGAGGATTTTTGAGCTAAAATTTAGTGTAAATTTTATTAACACATGAAAATAGGGTATCACATAGATACACCTTGTAAATGGAAGTGCTTTCTGCATTGCATCCAAATTGGATCGGCGCGTCCGAGAAGGTACCAGAAAATACCGTCGGAAAATGACTGCTATGCTATTGAAAATTTGTTGTAGACTCTACAACCATCATAAACTTTTTACAGTAGATAGTGATATCAATACATTGCATATTTATCAGGCCAACACGACCGGGTACCTAACTCTCGCTCTATCCTACTGTTATTATACCTAAATGGGAAAGTACCTACCTAATTGTATGCATATTTGTTATACTTTAACGTAAAAACTATTGAATGAAATTTGGCATAGAATTTTAATGGGATTTAATCGTATTTCATAACAATTACTAGCTACGCTCCGCGGTTTCACCCGCGTAATTTTCTATCCCGTGGAAATATCGAGATGAAAAATAGATGTGATTCGATTCTCAGACCTACCCAACAGGCAAATTTCATGAGAATCGGAGGAGTATAGTAACTAACATTGTGACACGAGAATTTTCCATATCTACCTATGAAGATTACTACCGGATTATTACCCGATATGCACACAAAATTTCACGAGAATCGGTCGATCCATAGCCTATATGTTACTTCCAAATGTTGTAGATGTCGTATAATGAAAGGATGGTTAAGATCGGTCCAATAGTTTTGGACCCTATTCGATGGAAAAAAACAAAAAGAATCTCTTTTTATATTAGTATAATAGAGATAAAGATTAGCGTGGCCGGAGAGAGCGTGGGCGCCCTCGTCTACGACTATGACGATAAAGGTAGCTCGTGCTACGCCAAGGCTACCTAACTATCGTAGTTAAGTGGCCTTATCGTTGACGGGAGTAGTAGATAGTTGGCTCATGGCGAGGATGTCTGCCTCTCTCCCTTCACCCTTTGATTAGTGAAAAGACTCGCAGTAGTCGTAGAGTAGCTAACCTGGCTGCGGTATTGATTTATCGTATTGAGGTTTGTTCCTACTTTAGGAGCCTAGTTATATTTTTTTATGGTACAGGGGGGCACGCAAATAGACATTTCAATAGAGGCTATACAGATGCGTTGTCTTCCTTTCACCTCCCTCTGCTATGGGCCACCGGCTACTTACACACCGCACGAAACGCAACAGCACAGCTTTCCCTTTACGCCGGTCTCGTGTAAGCGAGAGGTACCTCCCCGGTCGTGCCGGCCCAATTCGGCTGCATGCAAGCATGCAGTGTGGCACTGCCTCTTACTTAAATGTCAATTTAATTGAAAACCTAGGTTTTCTCAAATGTCTAATTATTATTCTACCTATTTAGTTATTTAAACAAATGTAAGTACCTACCTAAGCCACAAAATATATGTTTTTAAAATTCTTGTTAGTTTATTTGACATTTTTTTTTGGCGTTTGAAGTCTATAGGCGTCGGTAGTCAGGAAAATGGCTCTGAGTACTCGTTTGCCCCCCTATACCATAAAAAAGGAGTTAAATTGAAATTCGTGAAAGTGCCAAATGAACTATCCCACTGTTTGTTTAATGTTTCTCGAATTATTGTTTCCAATAGCTTTTAGATTTATTTCTTTGTTGGTGCTTAGTTCGTACTTCTTGCCAAACT
This sequence comes from Calycopis cecrops, assembly GCA_001625245.1. Taxonomy (NCBI): domain Eukaryota; kingdom Metazoa; phylum Arthropoda; class Insecta; order Lepidoptera; family Lycaenidae; genus Calycopis; species Calycopis cecrops. Next base: position 11,751 of record LUGF01007282.1, on the reverse strand, counting down.
TCATGACTCTAAATATTATTTTTTTAGCTTAATCGTTCAATGAAATAAGGGTTCTTTTTTACTTTATTATGTACGGAACCCTAGAAATTGGGGGCTAATTGCTCGACGTATGATATTATCATGTAAGAAAATACAATATGCATGATTTTCTTACTGGGTATACTGGGTACAACATATGTGCAACGTTCAGAGATACAAGTACAATCTCTGTAAGTAATTATCTTTTCTATTCCGTTAAAAAAACTGAAAAATATTTTTTGATGCTTCAAAATTGCCGTGGTATCTTCTAAACTACACTCGGAAATCATAGTACCTACCTACTAATAAATGACAGTAAAAATCTGTACCTATGATGCAGCAAACAGGTTAGCAGGTCGCGTTTACTGCAGCTTCCGAATATCTATAATGGATCCCTCTAGTGGTCCATTGCAGGGGACGACAGGAAAACGATATTCGGACGTCTATGTGCGACGGTAGTTAAAAAAACTGCGACTGTACTTTTGCCCCATAAAATATAAAAAAACGAACATGAATTACAACAAACCTGTCGAGATTGAACTGATAGCACAGCCTCGGTCATAACTAAGTTATAAAAATATTTGAACTATTACTAACCGCATACTTTGTCCGCGACTTGTGACATGCGTTTTTGTGTTTATTTCTTATGTGGTATGTTGTGTTCTTAGCGTGGCAAACGAGCGTTAAGGTCATCTGATAGCCGGTGGCCCAGAAGGACATGGAGCTGACGCAGCTTTATAGAAGGGTCGGTAGCAGTATTAACCTGCATTCTTCTGGAAGCCCTTTGATGACGACTGTGCCGTGTACCCTTCCTTCTTTCCTCCATTAGGCTACTACAAACTAATAAATCGCACTATACGCAACCCAGTAGCTGACACTACCCAGAGTTGTGCAGTTCAGCTGCAATAAAATACAGCAAGCACCTGTAATTTACTTCATGGAAGGTTAACAAATCTATGGTGACCTATTTGTACTACAGAATTAGGACTAAACCTAAATAGAGAAGCCTCTCTATTAAATTACTAAATACAACTTTGAACAAGCTTCTAGACTGCCACGCTAACTAGTGGCTGAAATGTGAACTGAATGCTAGCAAATTTTCGTTTGTACTCATGATAAGACATGTCGACATGTCATTGTGTGTTTTGCTAGCACTTAATTCCTAAAATGGTCACTAGGGCGCGATACATTCGGCGTAAGTGCTGTCTCTATGTTTCGTGCCCGGTCCCCATAGCAAGTAGCCACTTGATATTGCTTTTCATGCGTTTTCCGGCACTGAGGATACACCTTGATTATAAAATCACTAACCAGTGCTGTACCGGATTAACCACCTAGAAAAATTTGCAATTCCTAATGGACCTGCTATGAAAAAGTCCACATATCCTACAGGATGGGTGTTAATCTATGTAATGTTTTTTAGACGGTAAATACAGGGCTCCTGGTTATAAGTTGCCTAAGGGCTTGTGGTAACGTTATCTTGCACTGCAAAGTACAGAACATTTGAAAGTTTTGTGGCTAATTTTTACGAAATAAATAAGCTTCTTGATAAACCTCAAGTCAAAAAAGGTATTCTACAATGCGCGAGTAACAGCGCATATTTTTTTTTTTATGGTATAGGGGGGCAAACGAGCAGTTGTAGCCATTTTCATGACTACCGACGCCCATAGACATCTGCATAGAGACTATACAGATGCGCTGCCCCCCTTTCTCCTCCCACCTCCATGGGCCACCGGCTACTTACACACCGCACGAAACGCGACAGCACAGCTGTCACTTCACGCCGGTCTCGTGTAAGCGAGAGGTACCTCCCCGGTCGTGCCGGCCCAATTCGGCTGCATGCAAGCATACAGCGTGGCACTACCTCTTACTAAAATCGTATAAAAGTCGGTTAGTGTATGACGGTCATCTTCGCTCATTTATGAAGCAATGCAGCAATTGTAATATATCAATAAGTGAAACCTATACGCCTAATCAATAATTGAGAGCGTCTTAGGAATTACTCCTTTATGTATAAAAATAAATACAGGCTGGCAAATGGAAATAGGTTTTTATTCGTTTTCTCTTTAGCTAACTGACGGTATTGAGATGATCAATTGCTTTAAGCTATCACGATTTGTATTCATATTTATATACTATGAACGGGACTTAATCGCGTTATAAAATCGAAGTATTTACCTCGACTCTCGACGTTTCGGCCGTAATGCAACGGCCGTGGTCTAGACTCAGATGAGTATGAGACTTGAGATGATCAGCTAGTCAAATTGGCTTAGGTACCTAACTGTCTTACTTAGATCAGGTTTAGTCCTAACTTGATAGTACCTACGAATCTCTATTTTATAACATTTGAGGTAGCGACTAATTTTTTGGAAGCTGAATGGGGCCAGCAGGTACTTTACAGCGTGGCGTTTCGTGGAGTTTGAGTTTCCTGTGGCCCGATGGAGGGAAGGTCCCATCGGCATCATCGTTGTGTCATTAAAAGGTTTCGCTTGCCATTAGCCGGTTTAGGTTAGGTATCGATATAATTTTACTGAATATCTGAAACGAGATCTATTAACTAAGATTGACCAAAACCTGGTAGTTTTATTTTACAAGAGGCCGCCGGCGGTTGAAGAGGAAGTCCTCGACATCCGCGAAAATTCGAGGCCTTCGAAATAGTTATTTTATTACAAGGGAGCAAAGGATCTGTCGGAGAAATGTGGCTACCGACACCTACGGCATGATTTGGACGTCGCCGTCCTCTCTTCCTCCAAACCAGTGCCAACCCTCAAGGGGGGTTTCACGCTATAGGCGATGACTTATTGCGTCAAAGCCCCCTTGAGTGTTGGCACCTGTTTTTAACGAAGGAGAAATCACGAAATCACCTAATACGCACCAAAATTTTTATTTTTGCTTTGTTTTGTCCTACTTAGCTTAAACTGCCTATTCCTTCATCCACTCAAAAGTTGTTCGGAAGATGTTGCTCTGTAAGCAATAAGACCGTCTTTTGTACCTACACATGATATTTGTATGTTAAATTTAAATTTAATTTATTTCTTTGTACCTTTTTTAAGTGCACAATAAAACATATTTCATTTCATTTACCTTAGCATTATTTAAAGTACCTAAGTGACTAGCTCTACAAAAAAGCACGGATCCTCGTAGGCGGGACATTTTAGGGCTTAAGTCATATGTATATTTTGGTAACCAGTCTTTCAGTTGTAGGTTCTGTAGGTATTACTTCGGAATCAACCGGCTACAGGAGAAGGTACCTACCACCCTACTGCTTGTCCCTGAATCGATTCGCCTGCAAAGTGACAATGCTGTCACGTTTGACACTGAGGGAGCTAAGGCATTTCTTAGTGCTAATCTGGCAGAGAATAACAGCTAAGGTCCTCCGATTAACATGTATTGTAGAATAAGGGGGCAAACGAGCAGTTAGAACGATTGGTTAATACGCATGTCTATAAACATCCGCATAGAGATTATGCGGAGTTGTTGCTTCATTGCCGCAAAGGGTCATCGGAAACATACAGACCATAGGTGTGGCTTTACTGGCGTGTCATATGAGCGAGAGACACGCTCGTGCCGGACATATTCGGCTGCAATGCAACATAGCAGCGCCCTCTACAAACTTGAATTTTTTTATAGATGGCTGGTAGTCGTACCACAATTATTTACTTCGTTTAGTAGCCTTAATTTTAAAAACTAATTTACTTTAATTAAGTATATTATCCCCAAGTCAAGATCAATAATACCTAGCAAAAAGAGGGAAGGGAATAAGACTGATAAAAAAAGATGGCGGACAATCATCATCAGCTCAACACCCATGAAGTAGACGCGGTATACAAAAAAGCTTATTACCTTCACGAAAAAAAAAACACTGACACACAACACAGAAAAAACACAAGTCTAAGCTACAGTGCGAGCGAGACGCTAACACTATCACTTGTCATATCAAAAAAACGCACACACACACAAAAAAGTGCCGGTAGTTTTTTTTTGCGTTGCTTTTTTCGCAACGTGCGCAAGGAGCGACAACCCCGCGCGCCGTCTTTACAAGAACTAAAAACTGTGCACTGAAAACGCGTAGGCGTTGTGCATCTGTGCGAGACGGAGATATGCATGCACGTGTGCTGAAGCGAGACGGAAGACCGTGGAGTGGGCGTGTCCGTGTGGGAGTGGCCTAAGTTTGCATAAGGCTTTAATGGTATAGGTTATATTTTATGCGCGGTTTTTGCGGCGGGTGCATTGTCTCATGGGCTTTTTTTAAGGGGTATGGAATTGTAAGGATCCCGTAGGTCTGTGATTGCAACAATGTTACCCATGCTTAATAGGATCTATAATTATTGTAATTATATCGACATTGTGCTACGATGTTTACGGTGGATCTTTGCCGTGAGAACTAAGGACCCAAAATAGTTATCAACTATTTGATTCTGCATACACATCTATCTATGTTATGTAAACTTTTCTTAATTAACTTTATGCCTTAATACATTAATAATTTATTTTAAAACAATAGGAAAATACATATAAACCAGCTGGTGCCTGTGACTTCGTTCGCTTAGCGTGGTAATAGGTAATATTATAATCAAAGTGTTTTGTTATTGTTGGCTTGCAGTGTGCCGAAATTCCGATTGTCCGTAGGAATTAGAGATTTTCCGCAGTAAAAAGAGTTTTTGATGTTGACCAGGCTTAGTAGGTATCTATACACCATAAAAAGTTTCATTCGAATCCGTGTAGTAGTTTCGGAGATTAGCCCGGACAAAGAGACAAACAAAAAAATTAAAATCTTTGACAGTGTTCTAGTATTTTACCATCACCCCCGATTAGTTTTGCGTAAATATATTCAATGTACAAACACACAAATTCAACTGTTTTATTATATGTATAAAATAGAGTTAAAATTAAATAATTGCTAAGTTGATTTTTTTTCATATTTATCATGACTAATCTTATACCTACTAGGTACCTACTTACTACTAAGAGGAAAGTTTTTTTTTATTGTATCGAGTAGGTCCCAAAACTACTCGATCGTGTTCAACTATTATTTCATTAACATAGAGCTACGTAATAACATAGAGCTACATATTAACATAGAGCTACATCATAACATAGAGGTACATAATAACATAGAGCTACATAATAAACATATAGCTACTTAATAACAGAGAGCTACATAATAACATAGAGCTACATAATAACATAGAGCTACATAATAGAACCATTTTAATTTTGGCGCCGAACGAAGTGGGCGTGGGTCAGTTATTTTCCAATAAAGTCCTTGTCTTTTTTCGGGTGGACCTCTTACAGGCGGTAACATGACTAAACGCTACCATGGTCTGTAGTTTGTCGTTCATTATTGATGTGAAAAAAAAATTGTAAAAAAAAATAAAAAAAACAAATATCTTTGTAAAAAAATTATTGAGCGAAAGTGAGCTGCGATTTTAGGTATAAGGATGGCTTTTATTATTATCATTTGCGATGTAGGTATATCTTATTGTCTGCTTATGACTAAGATAGCAGGTTAGTCCACCTATAGTCTATACATACAGGTATATTCCTAAACTATCAAGGCAATATTTCTTATTAAATAGGTATTTATATTCAGCCAAATATAACCAGTAATTTTTGAGTGAAAAATACCAAGAATGTATATGTCTGTGGACACACCACGTTAGCCTAGCCCCGTGCTAAGTACCGTAAGGACTTGTGTTACGGGTACTAGATAACAGAAATATATTTAGGTAATATGTTGTATAAATTTAAGAAATGTTATATATTTAAGATTTTTATTACAGAAATACATATAATACATAGATAAACGTTCATGACCAAGGCGGGATTCAACCCGCGACCCCCGGCGCAACATGCTCCGCTTATCCGAGCCCTGTACCACTGCGCCAGCCTGGTCGTCTGGCGAAAGTGCATACAAATTTTCATATTTCCATCATATTTTGTAAGGCTAGTAGAACAGGTAAATACAAAAATTACATCTTGTGAAATAAAAAAGGAAACTAAGCAATGATGTCATGATTTACCCCAGTTTTAGATTTGAAACTTCAGTTGCAGACGCTGTCTTATCGGATCAGGCACGACTGGGGAAATAAGTGTTGACTTGACTGGATAACACTGACTGATACTCTCTAAATTTATTAACCACCAATTTTAGTAAGCGGTAGTGCCACGCAGCATTGCATCCGAAATGAGCCTCCTCGACCGGGGAGGTACCTCTCGCTTACACGACACCAGCGGGAAGTGATAGTTGTGCTGACTCGTTTCGTCGGTGTATAAGTGTCCAGTGGCCCTTAGAGGCTTAGCTTTTGTGCGGATGTCTATGGGTTTTATTCATGCAAAATTTCCGTCTGTTCCTTAAACCTTAAAAACAGGTACCTTTTTCTTTTTAATAGTATAAGGCGGCAAACGAGCAGTCGAAGCCATCCTCGTGACTACCGACGCCCATAGACATCCGCATAGTTTATAGTTTATACACGGGTGCGTTGCCCTCCTTCCTCCTCCTCCGTCCATTGGCCACCGGCTACTTACACACCGCATGAAACGCGACAGTACAGCTGTCACTTCACGCCGGTCTCATGTAAGCGAAAGATACCTCTCCGGTCGTGCCGGCCCAATTCGGCTGCATGCAAGCATGCAGTGTGGCACTACCTCTTACAGCCTGCCTACCTATACATTTTTTGAAGTAAAACCTCTATATGCGCGCTTGATATGGGGAGTAAACTGGCGAGAGCGTTACGAAAGTCATACATCGGGCGAGGCCAATGGAAAATGTCATTCAAATTCGATTTAAATGAAACTTTTTTGTATTTAAAAAATAAATATCATATTATGACATCTATTGTACAACTATTGTACAACTATTGTGATGAAAATCAATAATTAAATTTTCATTTCAGTTGTGAGGTGTAAAGCACACACTTTTTTATGGTATAGAGGGGGCAAACGCGTCGTCGGAGCCATTTTCATCACTACCGACGACCATAGAAATCTCCATAGAGACTAAATAGATGCGCTGCCCTCCTTTCTCCTCCCACCTCTACTTAAACACTGCTTAAACACAGCTGTCACTTTATACCTCGTATAAGCGAAGTAGTAGGTATGTTCCCTGGTCGTGCCGGCCCAATTGGGCTGGAGCAAAATTATTTAAATTGAGTGATTTAATTTCAAGCTCGTGTGCTCTTCACCTTTTGGCATGTGAGTCAAATTGGCAAAGCTTTGGTTTCCCCGAAAAACGGCTTCCATTATGGTGATCATCATTAAAAGAGAAAGGAAGAAGAAAGAGAGCAAAACGTGTGTATAACCTCTAAGCGGATGTCTATGGGCGTCGGCAGTCATGAATATACGCTGGCTCTGTCTGCTCGTTTGCCCTTCAATACTATTTAAAACACCAGTCATCGTAGTCAACGTTTTGATGACACGACATCTTTGCCAACGCGAACTCGTCATTTTTCCATTTCACCAAATTACATTTAACTACAAGAGTAGATAATAAATATACTTAACTAAATCCAATGCCTATGTTCCTGTGTTTGTGTGTCCTCAAATAAACTAGGCGAGGTTCTGTAAAAGGTAGTGCCACACTGTATGCTTGCATGCAGCCGAATTGGGCCGGCACGACCGGGGAGGTACCTCTCGCTTACGCGAAACCGACGTAAAGTGACAGCTGTGCTGTCGCGTTTCTTCCGGTGGCCCATGGAGGTGGGACGAGAAAGGAGGGTAGCGCATCTGCATAGCCTCTATGAGGATGTCTGTGGGCGTCGGTAGTCATAAAAATGGCTCCGACTGCTCGTTTACTCCCCTATACCATAAAAAAGGTGATTCAAATACTTATCGGGCCATAGTTGTACCATGTACAGGTAGAGGAACAATACTAAGAGGTTACAAAATTGCCCGGGAGGTATTTTTATAGTAAGATTTAAGATTTACGAACATTCATGAGAAATCAGAGCCCAGTTAAGAGTAACGACGCAGACTTCTCATATTACGTGTTAAGTCGATTTGTTACCCCCTTTTCTTCCTGCCCTCCAGAAGGGCCACCGGAAATTCACAAACCACACGCAACGGGGCAGCATAGCCACAGATATAGCTGTCTCTAATAAGGAAGTATTGTATTAGTAAGAGTTAATTATATTGTTGTCTTGAATGCAATTTTCTTCATTTTTCTCTTCGCCGTATAAAAAAGATGTAGAAAAGAAAGCCCATGAAAATTTGAAATTTCCTTTAAAACCTTTATCCCCAAATGTTGCTAATGATGGTGTTTTCGTGATAAAATATTAAACTATGATAATGTGATATTTATGCATTCGAAATTTCTTCCTAATCCAATTCGATCGTGTAATAAACATACATACAAACCTATTTTTAATAAATTATTATTATAGTGTTATTTATTTTTATTTAGATCAAAATCTTGATAGAAAATAATCTCATAAACGTAGATAAAAAGTAAATTATAGTCCAAATATTTGTATTCCTAGTGAAGGCAGCAGCAGCTTCAGAGGTTTTTGGAAACTCTCCAAGAAAATAGGAAAATTATTTTCCACAATCCCTCGGGTTCGACTTCGATCTCACACTATTCAGACCACTAATTTTGTATCCATCCAATTGAGTAGCTGTACCTTAAATCACCCAATCATCATCATTACCATTGCCAACTTGTATCGGTGTACTGGTGGACACACTCTCTCTTTCTCTCTTTCTCACTCCCTCTTACAATAAACGCCAATAAGGTCGATCTGTGGCTGGTCCACCCCGTACCGGCTTCTGTTCGTAGATCGTCTTCATCTCAACAAATAAGGGGTTCCTAGTAAGAGGTAGTGTCACGCTGCATGCATGCATGCATGTAGCCGAATTGGGCTGCACGACCGGAGAGGTACCTCTAGCTTACACGAAACCGGTGTAATGTGTCAGCTTACTTCGCGTTTCGTGCTGTGTGTAAATAGCCGTTGGCCCATGGAGGGGAGGGGGAGGAAGGGGTATCGCATTTGTGTATAAACTATGCGGATGTCTATCTAACTAGCTTCGTTTACGTGAATTCGTTTTTTTACCGCAGTCGGTTAAAAAGTAGCCTATAGCCTTCCCCGCTGAATGGACTAACTACTGAAAGAATTTTTCAAATCCGACCAGTAGTTCCAGAGATTAGCGCGTTCAAACAAACAAACTCTTCAGCTCTGTATTATTAGTATAGATTTTATTTCTAAGCTTGGCTCATAAACAGCACGAGGGGTCTAAGAAAAGGAGAGCAACGCAACTAGTGATTCTCCTTTCTCTGACCTCCGGGTGGAGAACGTCCTGCTGCGCGAGACGACTACTTTACCAGGTGGTAGACTCCAACAACTCTCCCGGACATTCTGGCACCACTTACCTATTCCTTCCGTGAAATGACAATGCGCGTCATGTCGTGTTTCGGTAGGAGGGTCATGTCACTATCAGCTTAAAAGTAGAGCCAAAAGAAAAAAGGAAGCATCTGTGGAGCTCGAATTACCCCGTCCCACCTGACTTTATTCAGCCCGCGGAAACCCTTCCGCCAGGCTCTGAGTTGCAGTGGCCAACCTGGCGTACGCTCAACCGTCTTCGGACGGGAGTGGGTCACTGCAGGTCAAATCTGGTAAGGTGGGGCTACGCCACTAGGTCGGAGTGCGACTGCGGTGCTCGAGACCAGGACATGTCCCATCTTTTATCCTGTCCTCTGTGCCCTACCAACTGCACTAAAGCCGACCTTATGCAGGTGTCAGATGCTGGCCTTTCCCTAACAAACTACTGGTCCGGCAAAATCTAATTTTTAATAATTTTAAATATTTAGTGACATTAGTCAATTTAAATGGTGCCATTGACACGATAGAAGAAGAAGGTAGGAGGGTAGCCGGTAAACATGCGCAGCAGACTGAACATCCAGGCTCGGGTTGAACACACCATGACCACCATTGGTCTATAGGCGACGGCATCTTTTACCACCAGGAAATCCATCTGCTTGTTTACCTTCCACTGAAATAAAAAAAAAACGAAAATTCCGTTTTCCGGCTACAGAAATAGACTCGTGACCCCGGCCGTTGCATTACGGCCGAAACGTCGAGAGTCGAGGTAAATACTTCGATTTTATAACGCGATTAAGTCCCGTTTACAGTATATAAATATGAATACAAATCGTGAAAGCTTAAAACAATTTACAGAAAATAGTATACCTACACAACTAGATCAATAAAGTAATAAAGCCTCACATTAGGTACTTGTGTTCTGAGGCATATCTTACTTTCCTGCCCTCGGTGCCTAATGTACCTATTATTGGACCCACATACATCTACACACCAGTTCGCTAACGGGGTAGGTGGAGAGCACAGTGCCACATACTCGCTTGCTACTATTGTGCATCACCCGGAGTCATAGAGCTTTGTAGCTCTTAAAGATATGAACTGGCTGCGCCCCGCGGTTTCACCCGCGCAAAATTTTGATCCCGTTGAAAATAGAAAATCATCCCGTGGCATCCCATAGGAACATTTTTTCGGGATAAAAATTATCCTGTGTTTATCTAAGTTGCTCTCTATGTGTGCCAAATTTCATGAAAATGGGTTTAGCAGTTTTTGCGTGAAGGAGTAACAAACAAACAAACAAACTAACAAACATACAAACTTTCGCTTTTATAATATTAGTAGGATCATCGACCCCAATAGGCTGAGGTATAGCTATGAACTCGTCGTTTGTACAGCTACAGTCCTATTACTGCCGTTGGTGTAGATATGGGGTAAGGGAGAGCAAAGAAATATCTGTTAGTAGGCTCTGGGTAATCATAATGTCCTCCCAGCCGATTTCGGCTACGGCGGCCGTCTCTATAGAGACGAGCCAGATGCGCAGGACATATTATAGTGCACAAGTGTGCGCGCAGACACAAGTGCACTCTCTATTCCCTCACTCTCATATTCCTATGGGACGGCAATCTGACACGACCGGCGAGAAATCAGGCGCAGGACCGACGGCTTAACGTGCTCTCCGAGGCACGGGGGTGTACCACCGCCAACTTCCTGACTCCGGACTGTTATTAGAAATTGAAAAATCCCAATAACAATGTTTGGTCCGACCCGGGATTCGAACCCAGGACCTCAAGTCTGTGGTTGAACACGCTTACCACTAGACCACTAGACCACGAGACAGTAAAAAAATAAAGACTGGGTTAATAAAACCAAAGGCTCCAATAACCCCGACTGCTCGTCTACAACGGATTTCCGATTCAAATAACTTCCACATCATTTTATTTACCGCTGACGGGGTTTTAATCAGAGAATCAGAGAGAACACTTTCCTGGCAGTACCGACGCCTAGAGACTTACGTATGATCGTTGTACAAATGTCTTGAGGTCCTATACAAACTGCACGAAACACGACAATTGTAGCTATCGCTTTATCAACAATTTTTTTTTTTGGACGAAAAATGGTTTTAGTAGCCTTATGGTCGCCGCACACTTATCAACTCGGTAAGGGATCGTAAACGCCTCGCCTAGAAAAGCGATGACGATACGATTATGTTACGTTTCCCATTAGTGTGCGTTGCAGTATGAAGTTTCATACAAAGAATACTGACCGGCTCGAGGTGATACGGTTACGATATCTTTCCGAGTTGATAAGTGTGCGGCGACCATTAATGTCATTTTTGAATACCTATTCACCCCTCACATACAGGTTGGATGAAAAAAATAATTACATTCAGTTCTATGTATTGAGAGCCCTTCCAATATTTTTTAATTAA
>LUGF01007237.1:246189-265487 GCA_001625245.1 Calycopis cecrops | reverse complement strand
TCTCACGTCTAGACGGACTTTGTTGGCCAGCTCCATGACCGCCGCTCGGTCAGTGACGTCACATCACTAGTACATACCCAAAGGTTCCCATTGACGTTGATGTCGTTCATCAGCCGGATCTCCTGCTCCGTCTGCTGCAGCAGAGGCTTGCACGGCATGATGCCGGCGTTGTTCACGAGGATGCTCACGTCCCCCACGTCCCGACGGACTTTGTTGGCCAGCTCCATGACCACCGCTCGGTTGGATACGTCACATCTTTTAAACCACAGGAAAAAATTACATGATTTTCAAAAGTCTACTATTCATTGTTATGTATATTTATTGTCTGGTTCACGGTCTAGTGTTAAGCATGTTCAACCCCAAACCAATTTAACAATGTTACGTTTGTCGCCCTAAGACTTGTATGTTGTTATTGGTATTTTTTAATTACTGATTACAGTCCGGAGTCAGGAAGTGAGTGGTGTGACATCAAATTATTCTAATTCGGATATTTAAATTATTATGACGATTATGATTCGGAATATAAATTGTTAGGAATACAAGTTAATCCTACGGTCTTGCGTCATTTCTCTCCAGTCGTGTCGGATTGCCGTCGCATCGATATAGGCGAAAAGGGAATAAAGAGTACACTTGTATCGGGCCAACACTTGTACTACATTATAATACATCCATCGGTATCTGCTTAACAACTCTATAGAGATAAGCCGCCGTAGAGGAAATTCGGCCAGGTCTACAATATTTGTCGTTTACTTATTGTAGGCATATTTATGTATTTTCTAGATCAGTCTTTCCCAAAGTGGGCGATAACGCCCCCTTGTGGGCGCCAGATGCTCAGAGGGGGGCGGTAAGGGGCCAGAAACGACATAATTGTCTTTGAATTTCAAGGTGTAATAACTAATAAGGGGGCGATACGAAGTAACTGATTTTCAAAGTGGGCGTTAGGCGAAAAAGTTTGGGAACCTGTGTTCTAGAAAAACGAACTCACTGATATGTGTGCGCGACTCCCTTCTCCTGCTTGATCATCTTCGCAGTCTCCTCATTGCCTGCGCTGTTGATGTCCACGCACACAACGACTGCTCCGAGTCTGGCGAAGCGCAGCGCCATCTCGCGCCCCATCCCATGACCAGTTCCTGTTATCTGAAAAGAGGAAAACTTTCTTTATCGTTCTGTATTCAAATGGCAAAAAGCCTATAATTTCGTAATTTCCGTATGTTTGTCCATCCGTATGTTAACTGTAACATTCAAATGTCTGTATTTAGAAGGTATTTTATGAATCGCTATAAAATTATATTAAAACTCAAAATATTCGAGATATCCGTGTCGGGGGCATCTAGATAGTTTTTTTCTTTGAAGTAAGGAGGTTTCTAAGAAAGTTTTTTTATTATACAAATTAATTTTTCGAGAAATTCCCTTCTAAATGGTGAAAATGTCCACTTGGGCTAATGCACGTGGGCGTTTTTCGAATAAAATGAGCCGTTACTTATGTGGAATGTCTAATTTTGAGTAGAGAGAATCTTACCAAAATTGATGATAAAGTTATAGGTAATTAAATAAATTAACTATTTGTTAAAAAAAACAGATAAATGAAGATAAACACTAAAAAAAAATATTTCTTTCCAAGGGCTATCCAAAATTTGTTCCATTTAGTAACTTTTTAACTTGGCATTTACATAAATCAAACCACTCATTTGCATAATGTAACTTATTTATTAAACTAATACAATCATATTATACAAAAAATAAACAATGAACAAAGTTATTAATCATAAACCAGTGAGTATTTTAAGTTTATTGATCCATTACGTCACTTTAGAGCCCGTCACACTTAGCAAAATACCTCTTATTTAACGATCAATAAAATTATCACAATTTGGCGGTGACAAATAATAACATTTCAAAGTACAAAAACAAATGTTATAATTCTAAGAGAGCTCCTAAATAAAAATAACCAAATAATCTTAAAATTAAATCACATTTTAATAGGACAGTTACTTATGTGGAAAAATATGTTACTAATAGGATTTGTAAGGCGTCATTTACAATGCACATTAATTGAACATTCTCCTACCTCATGCTGCTGGTAAATTATCTTTAATACTTTGTATATTATTAGGCATTGCGCGATGAATTTAGAAATTAAAAGTGAAAAGAAAATACAAAACACTTTTAATGAGAGGTAGTCCACACTGCATGCCTGCATGTAGCCGAATTGGGCCGGCACGACGGGGAGGTACCTCTCGCTTACACGAAACCGGCGTAAAGTGACAGCTATGCTGTCGCATTTCGTGCGGTGTGTGAGTAGCCGGTGGCCCATGGAGGTGGGAGGAGAAAGGATGGAAGCGTATCTGTATAGCCTCTATGCGGATGTAGGAATTAATTCGTACTCCTTTCCTAGGATTTGGAAATTGTTGAATATTCTGTGAAACTACTTGTAAATACTCCTTAGCAGGTACATTTGGTACTGTTCTTCTTCATTCATCTTCTTTTTGTGGTTTGACCATATCTGCATTTTCTGCCTATATGTTTGATGGTGACTCCTGCAAATCTAAAAGTGTATTATCATCCATTATAAAGTTAATGTCTTTTAGTAATGAATCCGAAAGTATAAAGTTATCAGAACAGGCTGATGATGCACTTTAACGTCACCCTGGGCGAGGTTGGGGTGGAGATATTCTTGAGCCGCACCCACACAGCATGACGGCACGGCGCAGTTATAACTTATACTTAATAAATATGTTCGCGTTAAAATAATGGAAACAAAAAAATCCTATAACGTATTTAAAACGTAAAAAATTTTTTTTTTCCTTTTTTAAGAACCTTGATTATCTTGAAAACATAAACCCTTTTGACAGTCGGGTATCGAAAAATATTCATATGTGAACAATTCTTTACATTTCCATTAAGTAACGTTTACGGTCCGCTTATATGTAACGTTGCTTAGTGGATGTTACGAAACATAACTTTAAACTTTTATCGGCAATAATTTTACGGAATATTATAAACATATTTCTAACTTAAAAACTATTTATGGATATTTAAAAAGCATCGACAGATTAAGGATTACAAACTAATAAAATAATTACTTACCAGTTTATGAGCCGTTGTAATGGAACAAATTTTATTGCAGCACAACCTCACACCACTAAGTAACGCAATATATAAAAAAACCGGGAAAGGGGTGGCGACGGTTATTTAAATAACTTAATGTTGCTGTACTAACAAAATGGGATAGAATAGAAGATTTTATTTGTTTGGTAGGCCCGGTTTATCGTCGTTACTTAGGCGGAAATTCCACTACTTCCGATTTTAGAGAACAAACTTAAAGTAATTTTTATTTATTCAGATTTCTTTAATAAAGCATTTATTTCAAATATGTTAATAATACATACAATAATGCTTAGATTGCATGCAGATCATTTCAACATTTGTCATTTGGAAGTATTATAATGAACTCGTTAAAGTTAGCAAGGTATAGGGTGGACATATTGAATTAAGTATTTTTGTTGCAAATATTTGACAATAATTTTATTTTACAATCATTTTCAAGAACTTTTTATTACTTAACACAATTATTAATTATTTCTGTTTTAAATTATTTTATTCTGTGAGTGGATACTGATAAGGGTAATGAGAAATTTACTATCAAAGTTGGTGGACATAATATCGTTTCGGCAGCGCCATTTTTTTTGAAAAACGCCCACGTGCAACTTTGATGAATCGTTGCTATTGCGTAGTAAAAAAGATATCATGGACACAATAAGTAAAAATCCACCTGCTTCAAATATTAAACTGACAAGAAAACATTAAGGCAAAATTAATTAACAAGTGACGCGTGGCAGGGCATCAGCATTACGGTGCTATAAAAAGCATGTACATGTAAGTGAGCGGCGGATTGATGATGATAATAATGATACCGCATAGGCCGTGGAGTGTGGACCGTGGTACATGAATGCGTGCACAGTGATCTGTCTCCTCAAGTTCGGAATAGAAACCGGCCTTTTATTTAGCATATTATATTTAGATTTTTTTGATCCGGCACAAAACAAGATTTCGTCTTCCAAAGATTTATTTTTTTTAAAACACAATCAGGTTTTACGGGATTTAACAAAGGACGGATGTAAGTATCCTACCATAATAAGTTTAATGTATTTTAACGTTCGTTAATAGGATAACAAATTAAAGTACCTATAAACAGCTAAATTATATCTTTACCCATACGTGCCCATAACATCGATTTTCGTGACTACCGACGCCCATAGACATCCGTATAGAAACTACACATGCGCTCCCCTCCTTTCTTTTCCCACCCCCATAGACCACCGGTTACTTATACACTGCACGAAACGCAACATCACACCTGTCACTTCACGCCGGTCTCGTGTAAGCGAGAGGTACCTCCGCGGTCGTGCCGGCCCAATTCAATGAAGAAGAAGAGGCAGTTACTAATATTTTATTTTTATTGTATTTTTAAAATTTACGATTAAGTTATTATAAAAAGTAGGCAGTATTACTAATTTAAATAGCTTCGTGTTTGTATTTACGCTACACAGCTCACTGAAAGTCATATATCTATATATTAATGCGTGAAGCAAAAACTTCGGGAACATATTTACTACAATTGCGCGGACGGAGGAGTATGAAGTTTGGCACACTTATAGTTCACGTGTAAGAGAATTGCAGGACGCTAATATTTTTTAATAATAATGTTTATAAAGTACTTTAATTTAATAAATATAACTTTAAACACACTACCATGCATTTGACACAAGGATGATTATATAATTTATATATATTATATATATATTAGATATATTATATTCTACATAAATTGTTTACCTTAGTTACGATAACATAACATGTCATTTGATATAATTTAGTGTTTAATTACAAAAAAGTTTCACTTCGATGTTCGTGGGATCACGAGGGGGAGTTTTAATAAATTGACTTTGTCGAGTTCGATGTTTATAATATATTACATATAATAGTACAAGTAACAGACTTGGATTTTGTTCTTTTAACAAAATTTTATTATTTTTTTAGTTTCTGTTAAAGTTAAAACTATACATGTTCTTTAAAATTAGTCACGTCGCTTTGGCTGTAGAAGCAAACAGAAATCTACATACCTACACATCTATATATACATACTTTTAAAATACAAAAGAACATCTTCAACAATGTGTACCATGGTTAATTTGAGATCTACATGTCTTGAACTTTACTACGTCTGTAAGTCTTCGAGTTCAGAATTTATGTTAATTTGCAAAGGTATAACAAACGTTTGTTTTGAGAAGGAAGGTGCAAAGTATACATTGCCAAATTGATCCCAAGCTCGCCATTTGCTGACATACATGTTAGCACATATCTTTCGCTGGAGCTATAAATGGTGACATGGACACTCCAATGACAATAAACGTACGTAGTTTACTATGTAGTACTAATCAAAATTAGAACGAAAATGTTTCGAGTAATAATACAAAAAGTATACATACTAATATGATCTGTTTTCGAACATCTTTCGGAGCAGGCGGTACGAGCACCTGTACCACACTCTTGATGATGGCGTAGTTGAGTCTTACGAGCATCCACAAGATCTCGAAGATGAGATTTACCGTATCTTGCACGTTTGCCCTAAAATATGACAAATATTCATTAATATGTAGGTTATGCTGCATGTAAGAGGTAGTGCCTCACTCCATGCTTGTATGCAGCCGAATTTGGTTGGCATGACCAGGATATCTCCCTCCCCTCTTGCTTACACGAGACCGGCGTAAAGTGACAGCTGTGCTGTCGCGTTTCGTACGATGTAGGTACATGAAAATATCTTTATTATAAGTAACCCGTGGCCCATGGAGGAGGAGGAAGGAGGGCAGCGCTTCTGTATAATCTCTATGCGGGTGTCTATGGGCCTCGGTAGACATGAAAATGCCTCCGACTGCTCGTTTGCCCCCTTTTATCATAAAAAATTTGCATCCGAATGAAGTCGCGGGTGTACCTCTCGCTCACAAGATAACATAAGTGATGGTGTTCCAATGGTGTCTTGCAGTTGGTGAGTAGACAGTGGCCCTTTATGACGGGTAGAAGATGGATCAACTACCATTTAATTATAACATAGAATTATTAAATATAATAAAACCAGCTGCGTCCCGCGGTTTCACTCCCGTAAATTTCGATCCCGTGGAAAATAAAAAACCATCCCATGGCATGCCATAGGAACATTTATTCGGGATAAATACTAGTAGTAGGGGAGTAACAAACAAACATACAAACTTTCGCATTTATAATATTAATAGGATAAGATAATCCCTCAGCCCAACTTTTTATTTAGTAGGTAAGTATGTACATTTTTATTTCGTATTAAATATTAAACATACTGCAAAAAATTGTTGCAGTTTTCAGAGGCTTGGCAGGATAAAATATATTCGCAATTATTTGTGTTCATGAAAGACATATTATGTAATTTAAATACACGATATCCTGATAAAATAGCTCTGCCGTCATTAATGCGAAATGGGCTTCAAATTTGCCGATCCGTGCTGACGTATATTCAAAATTTGATCTTTAAAAACCATTAATTATCATATTTTTTTTATGTGTGATTAATTTTAAGAAAATACTGAATCCGGCTGAGGTTGACGAAACACGATTAAAGAAAGAACAATGGCAAAAATCCATACTTAAAATTGTCTGTAATGAAATGGAAGCGACCCATGATAAAAAATACACAATTAGATTTGGCGTTTTTATCAGAGCCTACAAATGAGTCTATTTTCTTTCACGAAAGCCGAAAAAAATAGATATCAGTGTTTATATTTTTACGTTACGAATGAACAGTGAACGTTCCGTAACGCAATCGTAATGACTGTCATATTAATCAAATATAGTCAGATATAAACATTTACGAAATAGAAAACCAAATAAAAACACAAAACACAACCGAAACTAGAGAAACAGTAGTATTCTGTAGAGACTAGAGATACAACTGTCAGTCAGTTACTGCTGTCAAATACAAAAATAGAGCTGGGCTGATAAATATTATTTTATTGCAAAATCGATACAACAGTCTTATTAATACTTTAGTCTTATTTTTTTTTACCTTTAAAAAGTTCCGTTAGTTAAAAAATATTAGATTATTGATTTTAGGAATTATAGATAAAATTAATTAAATATCACTATTTACTTTAATAAACAAACTAACCCTAATAGGGTAGATTGTATCTATAGCTCATTTAATAATCGATGCAAATCAGTAATGATGTCTATACTGCTTGGACTTGTCACATCACTAGACATTAACAATTCTTTAACAGTTGATATACTTTTTTCATCATTTAATAACCCCCGCTCTGAAAAGAAGATTTGAAAGATTGAAAAATCGTAGAAAAAATGTTAAACTATTTCCGTTTTTGTTATATCTACGGTCGCGAAAAGTAACCCAGACAAAATTCTGCCTGGGTTCTTTGCCTCGATAGAAAAAAATCTTAAACTTTCATGACAAAACACTAACTACGTTACTAACGTTGTCGTCAATTTACTAATCAATATTATTCAATAACTATGAAAGATATTTTAACACATAAAATATGTATTCCCAATAAGCAATCGAATACATTTGTGAACTCAATTTTTTATATAAGCGTATGGTTATTTTTATAAAATAATATTAAACTAAATATTGTCTCTATTTTCGAGCGCACTCGCCGCGAAAATCACATAGACCGGTCGCTATTGGGACCCATGTGGCCTTAAGACCGGAACTGGGCAGTAGGAACTGTTAAGCCATGTCAGTGCGAAAATATAACCGCCTTCCACAAACTCTTAGGAACCTGCCTCTGTATAAATTTAAAACACAATAATTGTGTTACAATATTGTATAAATGACTTTTGGCTTAGAACAGTGACAGAACATTTTTAAATTGTAAATTTAATTTACAAAATTACATTTATTAAATGTGTTTGATGTTACTCTTATTTATTTGCGATATTTCTTTTGATTGATTTCTTAACGATGGGTTTGATAAAGAATTTGAAACAAAACTAAATCAAAAGATGCCGAGCCCCAATTTAATAAGAAGTGTTTGAACAAGATTAAAAAAAAACAACTCACATAATTTCCACGTGTGTGCAGTGACTGCGTAAGAAACCCACTGCTTGTGAATTTGTGTATGTTTATCTAAACGTAGACAATATAATATTTCCCGAATAACGATTAATGTAAATCAGAGATCATCGAATAAAACACAAATGTTTGATTTATTTGTTGCAATAGGCTTCTAATTATAAATTAGTTAATAATAATTGACTCAAAAAATTCTTAACGTAGTGTAATTATTAAAATACTTAGATAAAACCTCTTAATCACGTTCTTATTTTGTTGTTTAATTAAAAAACAATAGAAAATATAACGATATATTATTATTGTTTTTTATTGGACACTGGATTCGTAAAAGCTGAAACCACCTTGTCAAAAATAGATACATCGCTGGTTGGATTTTTTTGTGTGGATGTCTTTTTCTAACTAGAAGGAAAATAATACAAGCTCTATAGTGTATTGTTCACTGACTTGAATATACTAAAAAGCGTGTCTTACAAAAATATCTAATATAATTGACGACCAGCTGGCGCAGTGGGACAGTCTACAGAGCTCGGGTAAGTAGCCAGGGGTCGCGAGTTCGAATCCCATATGGGTCATGGATCTTTATCTATGTATTATAATTATGTATTTCTACAATAAGAATCTTAAATATTATAAAATTTCTTAAATTCATAAAACAGTTTAAATTTATTCCATTGTTTAGTACCCGTAACACAAGTCCTTGCGGTAGGTAGGTACTTAGCACGGGGAAGACTAGCGTGGTGTGCAAAGTCCCCAGATATTATCTATTAGTATTATTATTTTTGTACGTTACGAAGATAGGTACCGATCTTCGAAGAGACACATTTGAGATACAATTGAAAAAGATCCAGGATCTCTTTGAGGGCATTCTAATCCACAATTTTCCTGGAGTCTTTATCAACGTATTTTTGTACCTATTATTGTACGATGAAATAGATATAACGATAATTACTGTAATTTCGGGTCGAACTCGTTTTATATATGACTTCATAGCATGATAATTAATCGACAATCATGGCTGCACCGTCATCACCCGTTTCTAAAAACTATGTTTATAACAGTTTTGGGGTTTCACACTTGTTACAACAATACAGGTTCTATAACGTTCGTATAATTACAAATATGAGCTAAGTATTTAGGACATGCTTAAAAAAAGTCAAGCCCCCGCCCCAGCAGGTGCAAATATTACAATTTATAAGAGTTGAATAATAGCAATCAACTTTTTAGTATATGGCGGCAAAAGGGCCTTTTGTTGAATACTGAACCCCATAAACATCCGAATAGAGGTTATGCAGATGGCAGAGGTTATGGCCCTCTTCCTTCCTTCCCCCACAGCACCTGCATGCGCCGACCGTAACTCAGCTTCAGTACACAAGAAATTATTTACTGCAAAATTCAAAATTCTAACAAAAGTCTTAGTCAAATTGGAGTTATACGATTTCCTAAAGTACATTTTACTGAAGTTAGAAAAATCCATTCTCCATTTAACATAATTTCAGAAAGGGGCTTAGGATTTTTGGAAATAGTAAAGTATATAATAATAATAATAATAATAATGTTTATTTCAAAAGTTTACATACGAAGATTATAGACTATGTTTACAATATTTTCTTAAATTAAGTATTAATAATAACATGGGTGCCTGAACTAGGAAATCCTGTGTTTCAGGCTAAAAGAGCTACTCCATTTTCTATAACTATCATATTTTATCATTTATATAACAAACTTAACTTAAAAAACAAAACTTTGAAAGGGAGTATTATATGTAAAATCTAATCTAACCTAATTAATAAATTCTCTGTATCTTCATAAGACATACTTTGTAGGGACATCTGGAGAGTTTTTTTACACATTATGTGGGTGAGCCGATAAATATCCAACAGTGCATTTAGTCTGTTGTATAGATATGGGCCTAGGAATATGTAAAAAATTGTTGCAAAAGTATGTTTTATGGCAAGACTTTGGGAGCATACTCTATTTCTTCTTCTCTTGTTAGTAGGTTGAGTGTGGTCGGACAAAGCTGCATGCTGTTTTAACACTATGTGTAGTATAAAAAGCTGTCGGACTGTTAGTATGTATTTTAATTAATCATTGCTGAATGTTTTGATAGTTATTATATCAGGATTATTAGAATTATCGAGACTACCACTGACAACAATCACTGATAAACTAAAACAAATATTTTTACAAATTTGCAATCTTTTGCTGTACTTCCTTACTGTATAGATTAAAACAAGACGTCAAGATTAGATTAAATTGTTTTTAGGCTATATACAAATACCCCCTCGAGGGATCTCCACATTGTCGTGACCCACACCCCATCTCCCGCGACCGAACGGGACGCACCGTCTGATGCGTTGGCGGTGGGGCCGCAGAGAAGAGGAGATGCGGTGTGTCGTTGCCGTCAGTCCTGTCCTCTGCGGCCGCTTAATGGTTGGCCTCTGGGTGGCGGTCTCGGGGTTGGGCCGTCACCCTGGGAATGGGGGCCTTGGGAGTAAGGCGCGCCATTGTGTTTTCTGGCGCGCCTTGCTGTTGAAGGGGAGCTCCATGCTCCACGTGGAGAGGCTGCGGGAGCGGCACATGTCCATGCTTTATACTTATTTTCAAACAATTTATACAATTATTTTCTTTCTCTACTTACACACATATATATACACATAAACACTTTATTGTTATTATTTTTTCTTGAAACCCGTAAAAGTTAAAAACTGTGTGCGGGGTGTAATAACAACTATGTACCTCAGTGTTTGACATAAATTTCAGCTTGATCCTTTCACGCGTTTCGGAGAAAAATGTCTTGTCAGCAGTCAGACGTACATAGAGACGGACACTCTTTTCTGTGGGTATAATTTCTAGGGTATTTGTATACATTATAAAATTATCGTCACTTAATCGATATCTGTGAAATATAAGTATAAAGTAAAAGATTACAAAAGATATTACAAAAGGTAGGTATTTGTACTTAGAATTTATCTTCAGAAATTGTTGTGATCACGATTAATTGCATTTTCCTTGACCTTGACTTAGGACTTTGCACAATAACTTCGCAACATTCACCAATTACTCATTAAAAGAGTTATAGTTTTCTAAAACCAAAACCCACTTCAGAAATTAGGTTAAAAGCGCTTCTGACCCACTGTACCACCGCCCGTACCCCTAGTGGTACGGTGGGTAATTATTTCAAAAACAATACCACCAATAAATAGGGATGTTTATATTTTTGTAGCTATCGAGTAACGATAATTTTATTTCAACCACGAACTCTAGTATTCTAAGAACAAAATGTGATATACACATTAACGATTCCTCTCCCTAAATGATGAAACCAAAAATATTTTATGTCCTTAATTTGTCTAATGCATGACCTATAGAAATTTTGTTGTTAATTATTTTCATTTGGACCGATGTTATGAAATCGTCATTTACGATTTGGTGAGCTCTTCTTTTTTTAGGAGCATATTCTGTTTCATGAGCATTTTTCTTCACTTTCAATAAAGGCATCAAAGTGACGGGCAATTTGTTAATTTTTGAGTGAAGTGCTTCTAATACATTTGTGGTTCGATGACGTTCACCGTATACATTGAACACTTCTCGCGAATGTGTTTTAAACCAAAACTTTTCAATGTATTTTATAAATTTTGATATGCGAGGTATGTCCACACATTGCGATTTTATATAATCAAAGCCCTGTAATATAAAATCTGAGGGGAGCAACGGTAGAGCAGCCGTTATGCCCACTGTTCGCCGTTCAGGTTTACTTTTTGTATTCTGAAATTTTGTCGATTTCGCTTTTTTCCAAATGCTTTGCACCCAATGGTAATAACACCCCTTTAATGTAATGTTTGGAAAGACTTTTAGAATCGCATTCATAGCCGCCCTTTCGTAGTCGCAATGAATTTTCTGTGGTTTCCATCCAGGTATAACTGACAATCATTTCGAACGGCTTCACTTTTGTTACTTGTCTGGTACTATTGATATCCCCATGAATATTAAAAAATAATTGTGCGAATGGTGCTGGGCAACTGTAAAACTTACTGTCAATAAAATACTCATCGATATTCGGAATTAAATTCTGAGATGTTTTGGAACTAAAACTAAAATACGAGTTTGTAATCCAGCTTCGTCGTTTAATAATCAGTTATAAGTAAATCTTTGAATTGTATTGGCACTTTTACTTCTTCTACATGTCTGAACACTGTCTTAGACACTTGTGCTTCTTTATTTCTGGTGTCATACAGGAAATGTTTCACACCTTCAAATGAAGGAAAAGTCCCACTCGGGATCACTGCGGATCAACTTCACAAGTATGATCATTTCTGCGTATGATAATGTTTTTATCCTAAAGACAGAATAAAGTTTGGGTCAGTGTGTGTTGCAGTGAAACCTTATGTCTGTGGTAGGTATGGTTGGCTAAGTATATGCGGTTAATCGGGTAGCGGGTAAAATGCTTTTTCCTTGGTCCTGTTAACCGCAGACTACTAAAAATATTTGGTGGGAGGACAGACTACGACATCGTGTAACATGATTCATTAAGCATATGCATCAAGACGTAATACAAAAATTAAAGTAATAATAATAATAATAATAAAGAATTATGAAGAGGATACTAACCTCCGCAATTGTTACAGTGCTACCACATTTCGTTTTGGCATAAGATGAGCACCGCCATAACACTGTCCCATTTTTATACGTTTTTTGGCGATGATATCTATATCTACTACAAAGAAGAGCTGTGCCTCCATTTATCTTGATGAACTTAAGCTCATCCGCTTCCATTAAAAATATTTTATAATTATCAATTTAAAATTATTTCACTTCAATAGTCTTTAATTACTGACACTATATTTTCAATGTCAAATAACATGCCTAATATTACTAGGTAATATACCTACGAGTAGATTAATTATTACATTTAAGAGCACAGCACTAACTACTAGGGGTGTCATGGGTCCGAATCAAAAGTCCCATGACACCCCCAGGGGTATCTTCCAGGGGTGTCACGGGTCCGGAACGAAAATAAATGCAAATAAAGAGTTTGAACATTTTCCATTAGGTTTATAGAATGAAGGTCCTCTATGTAAATAATTTTAATGCAGTTCATGGAGATAAGAGTGAATACCCTGATGATAAAATAATTGATAATAAAATATATACATAAATTGTATTGCAACCTGTGACTCAGCACTACGGTGTTATCGTAGGGAAAAATAATTACCCACCGTACCTCTGGAGGTACGGGCGGTGGTACGGTGGGTCAGAAGTGGTTAAAAGAATAGATTTTTCCAAACTCAATAAAATATATTTTAGGAAATTGCGTCTTAGAGTTATTGATGACTTTCCAATTTGTGTAAGATTTTTGTTCAAATTTGAATACAAAAATTAATTATTTTCTTGCGTACTATATTATCTTCTTCTTCGATATACAATCAAAAGCTGTTCGTTAGACTCGCTAAAACTCGAGAACGGCTGAACTGATTAGGCTAATTTTGGTTTCGAATCAATTGTGGAAGTTCACAAAAGGTTTAAAATGTGAGTAAATATGAATGGAATGCTAGGAATATAGTAAAAACAACAATTTCGTTTTCCAATAGAAATAATTCCTACCTGTCAAACATTTGATGTTCGTCCTGTCGTTCAGATATCAAATAATATTTAAAAATTAAAGAATAGTTTAAAATTTTTAAGTCATTGGAATAGTTATATATTTCTATGTATTAATTTTCAGGAGGTAAGAACTGTACTTAATGTTGATAAAGTTTGATAATTCTTATTAAGTTTCGTCGCAAATTAAATTTCTGTAATCAATAATATTATGTGACATTTGGCAACCAACAACATATAAGTCGATCAATTCATATTAGTACAGAGAGTGCATACTTCCACAAACTATATAGCTAAGACTTACTTAATATCTGCCAGTTAATAATATCTGGCCGTTTGGAGGTTTGCGGAGGACCCAAAGAGCAGATCCGTCACTGGGTGTGTGAGGTCGATGCCTGTGGCTTTGCAGTACCTACTGCTTTGCAGTACATTGCAGTACTGTACATGGCGGCCATGGAGGTAAGGCGTGCCTTTGTATTTCAAGCTCGCCCTGTTGTTAGAGGGGAGCTCCATGCTTTTCCCTTGGAGCGCCCGCCGCGTGTGTGTGTGGAGGGCGACCCACGGACGAGGGCACCACTTTCCATTGCCCTCGTCGTAAGTGAAAGAAGGAACACCAGGAGGTTTAAGAGGGTATACGCCGCAGGCGTAAAAAAATTAAGTGTCCTCGATCCCGTCTTTTTGAATCAGCAGACGGCAACGTGGATTAGGATTACTGACGGATCCGATTCGGAAAAATTGGTGGCGTGTTCCGTTGGAGTACCTACTATGGCCAGGGATCAGAATGGGAACCTGACCCAATGCACGGTTCCGACGTTGTAGATGGGACTGTTCAGAGGTAGCAGGACAGTCCTCAAGGCTGAGGTCTGGCCTTTTCTCCGAGGATAGCCTGTCGCTGGAGAGATCCTGTTGCTTGCATATTAGAGACTCTCCAATTTTAGCGGCTGAAGGCACCCGCTGGAGTTTAGTCGGTACCGAGTCCGATATAGATCTAGGGGCCATCCGGGCTCCTAGGCATCATACGTAAGTGTATTCCCCTGCGTCAACAAAAAAAAATGGTAAAATAACGTAAACGTGCAACAATTCGGCCACATAACATTACACGTTACCATGAGAACATATTTTCCAATGCTGAAAAGACAACGTCTGTCGGGTCAGCTATTTAATATTTGTTGAGTGTTGCGTGCTTTAAGACTATTTGTTTGGTTTGACATGTATTATAAGAATGTAGTTTATAATATGATAAAATATAATAATAAGATAATTATACTATCTTTATCAATTATTATTATCTACACATACCGATTATAAAAGGAAGACCCCGGCCGCGTCTTTTTGTCGGCCTGAACGTGATAAACTCGAAAACTACAGAACTGAGCTTTACACAGTTCTCAGCAATATAAAGAGTGACTCTTTAGGCTTAGGTAGGTATATAGGTAATTTCTTTGATTATATACACGTCTAGATACCGCCATAGACTTAATAAAAAGTATAGACGGAGCGTTCTCAACAGTGAAATGAAGCCAGTTTTTTGCCAACCGCAAAACATGTGTGCGCTTAGTGAGAGTTGCCGTGTAGTAAAAACTATACCCCAAAATATATCAACGGACATGATGAATGGATAAGTAAATACATACGTTAGCATTTTCTTTCAACCCATTCACTGCGTCGTTCGAAACCTCGATTCCTTCTACGATGCGAGTAAGTGTAGAAAGATGAAACAAGTTTGGATTGTTACTTAAATAATATATGGATACAAAAAAGCAAACATATTATTTACTAGCTGCGCCCCGCGATTTCACCCACGTAAAATTAATTCCCGTGAAAAATAGAAAATCATCCCATGGCATTCCATAGAACCATTTTTTCGGGATAAAATCCTATGTGTTAATGCAAGTTACTCTCTACGTGTGTGCCAAATTTCATGAAAATCGGTTTAGCAGTTTTTGCGTGAAGGAGTAACAAACAAACAAACAAATAAACAATCAAACATACAAACTTTCGCATTAATAATATTTTCAAAGTGCCGTAACTTCGTTCCGAAACGTTTTACGAGACTTTACCCAAGAACGTTTTTTATTCATATGGATTTTGTTTTTGGATTGGCATAGGTTCGATAACTAGCCACGATGAGAGAGAAAAATAATGCATAATAATGAAAATTTTAGGAATTTTCAACAAAAATCTTCATTGCCCTACATTACTGAATCCATATTAATATTGTAAATGCGCAAGTGTGTATGTATGTATGTTTGTTTGTTTGTTTGTCTTTTTTTTCACATTAAATCAGATCAACGGTTCGATGTGATATTTAGTATGGAGATATTTGAAGGACTATAGACAGTGCCATAGGCTTCTTTTTATACCGATAAACTTCCAGTGGAAAACACATTTCGCTATAGATGGCATTATTACAGGCGCACGCAACAGTATGACTACGACGTACGTCCTTAGTTATCAAATGAAATTGCTACTATCAAATGTTTTACAGAAACGTCAGAGTTTTAAACACTTTCTAAATTGCTTATTATGGAAATATTATTTTAGTATGGAGATAGTTGAAGGACTAAAGAGTGCCATCGTATCCTTTTTATCACGAAAAACCACGCGAGCGAAGCCGCGGGTAACAACTAGTACAATATAATAGAAACATTGGAACCTCGTAACCTTTGGATATCCATTTCGTACCATGCGACAAAGTCCTTAGTGATCTAAAAATCATCACATTCAAAATGTGTTGAACAAATTAGGCTGCGGATGATGGGATTCCATAATGGCTGAATTCGGTTAACTCGAATCACTTCTATCCATTTCTCTCTAATATTTTTATTTCTGACAGGAAACCTTAAAAAAAGGTTTTATGAGGGAGGATTACATAAAAAAGCTTGTTTACTGTTACATTAATTGGGTGAATTTTAAAAGTAAAAATAGAAATAAGTAAATGGACGTGATTAGTGATTACATTACATTACGTTTCGTTACATTAATAACTAACCCCATAAACGGGGACTATTTTGGCGCTTACTAGTGAAAGCTGTCAAACAATTGTTGAAATTGATTTAATAATATATGAATTTTTAAGTTTACTTATGTATGAAATGTAAGTCCTTCTTGCTTTTTATTCCTCGAGGAATGATTTTTGCAGCCTTTCACTACACAATTCGGCATTTTCAGGTAATAAACAATTATTTATTTGGAAGTCATACGCCATTGACGAACTGTCACAAACTAATGATCTGGGTGTAGTTTGGTTGTCAAATGTGTATGTGAGACCGTGTATATACAGGAATGGCTGTAGTTTTGCTGGCTTCATTGCATTGTTAACAGCGCTCCGTCTATACTTTTTATTAAGTCTATGGATACCGCATCAACCACCTGAAAGCGCCGTAAAACGTCTCTACTATATGTAGTAGAGACGCTCTTCGCTTAAGTCAGTGTCATCTAGACCGTAACGCGATTCTGAGCTCTCAATAAAAAAAGAAATATGCCGGTTTGTTCTGTTCAACTGTGTCATAACCATGCAGGAAAATCTGATAACAAATAGAAGATCTTATTTCACCGGTTAGTTTTTAAATTTACGTAAGTATAGTTAAGAAAATACGAATATTAATTTCACAATTTACTAGTGGTACGGTGTTGTCACTAGAAAAGTAGGGCAATTTTCCAAAACTAAAGGGAAGTTTTTTTTAATATATAGCAGTGGAGTTTACACACTACGTTATTCTACCCCCCGTGCTAAGTACCGTAAGGACTTATGTTACAGGTACTAGGCAACGGAAATATATTTTATAAATTTAAGAAGTTTTATATATTTAAGATTTTTATTACTGAAAAATACATATAATACATAGATAAACATCAATGACCAAGGCGGGATTCGAACCCGCGACCCCTGGCGCAATATATTCCGCTTATCCGAGCCCTGCACCACTGCGCCAGCCTGGTCGTCAGATATAAGATTTGATAAAGCACAAATCCTCGCTAAATAACACCGATTCCATCCAAGGATGATCCGTGAGGCCGTTTAAATAGCTTTATTATAATGTGCAACATTCGCGTAAACTTAAGATGTCATTATAAGTATTGTTAGTATATTTTATATTATGTAACGCTGACTGTAAATAAATAAAACTGATTCATAAAGTATGTTTGGAGTCTTATTATCAAGTAAAAAAATTCTAATACTTATATAGCGATCTATAAAACTAAAACTACCTTCGGAAATCCTCTTATTGATAATAATAATAATAAACTCTCTCTCTCATTGATTAAAAAAAAATAAAAAAAATCATAATTTATTTTTAAAAATAATGAGCATACATTCTTTAAAAAAATCTATATAGACCAAATATTCATATTTTATTGTTTGCTGTTAGTTCCTCCTGATTTAGTAACAAAATTAAGGGTAATTTTTTATGCTGTTGGTATCCCTTTACACGCACACATTGACGATTTTAAAACAATCTGTACATAACTGTCACTCACACATTGTGCGTTAAATGAGACGTTTTCTTTGCGATGTTTATTTGAAATTTTCCATCTAGACGTGTATATAATCAAAGGGTAATGTACGTAGTACATATAACTCAATGAGGGTAATTTACTATTCTTTTATGCAAAGTAGCGGACATATTGGGTTACATGTTGAAGAGGTCGCAAAACATCTCGCCAACTGGGACCTTTCCTTGCGATTGCAAGGAAAGGCAGCGTGAACTAGCAAGATATAAGAAAATCTATAAAAATGTTACATAAATATCCGCGATAGCATATCTCTATTTCTTACGGTTGACTTACTATGACCACTTTTATGTTAAATTTTTTAATTAAAATATTACGTTATTTTCAAATTTATTTTCTTTAGTTCAGTATTAATCCTTTTCCAAATGAATATATTAGTTAGATTTGGCATTTAATGCAGATTGAAATTATCCTTTACACTATATCAATTAGATGAATAGCTTTTGAGATATCGCCGTTAGAATTGGATAATTAGCAGCGAAACATTTAAAACTCGGTCAGCCAGTGTATTTTCCTTAAGATGTGATATGAATCATCCTTGAATGTCGACCTGATCACATCATCAGATCGTGACCGGCAATTGGACTTCTTGCTTAAAAAAACCTCTATTTTTGAAGTCCGAAATTTATACGAATGAATATTATATTTTTAATTATATTGTATTTTTTTGTATAAGGGACAAACAAAAATTAGTAGCCATCTAGACATATGACGTCCATTGATATTTTCATGGTTAATAATTATGCCGATGGGTTTCCCTCCTTCACCTTGGGGTGTAGGGGAGTACGGACCCCCACTGGGGCACCAGGTGGTGGGCAAAAAACTAATAAAGAGGAAGTAAAACTTACGACTTAAACTAAAGGAGGCTTAATAATAACTCAAAGTTTACTAAAAACAAACAATTTAAATATTATGTACGTACTTATGTTTTTAGATTACACAGGGGAATACGTATACATATAATATATTTACGTATAATATCTAGAAGCCCGGGTGGCTCCTAGACCTATGTCGGACTTAGGGACATTTGGCGGCAGCGGCGGCATCCAGCGATCGGCTGGCCTCGACG